>VYXF01001322.1:1161979-1172788 GCA_013397295.1 Polioptila caerulea
GGCAGACAGTCGGAGGGGACGAGGGACGATTTGGACATGCTCATTTTCGGGCGCTTGGTTGCCTGCATCCAGCTCATCTGTATCCTCAGAGTGGGTGAGTGATCTTTGCATGAATTCATCTTCGCGCTTCGGAACAACTTTTCTCCCCGGGCTCCGGTGGGTTTTGGTCTCTCTGATCCCATTTACTCAGATGTGCAGGCGCAGCTGTGCCTGTGCCATACCGCGAAAACACGCTGTCAACAGCACGGGTGGGAGCTTTTCTCCTACCCCTTTTACCTCAGCCGCCGGGCTCCGAGGATGCGCGGTACCCCACGCCACCGCCGGCACTGGCGGGCTGCTCCGAGCGGGGCTCGCCAGCCCACCTTGCCTCTGCTCCCGCAGCGTGCCCCGCCGAGCCCTCCCAGGGGTCCGGCCTCGCTAGGCTGCCTGCGCCCGCGGGGGAGGGACCGGGTGTGCGCCGGTGACAGGGGGAGAGAGAAAATCCGTGCCCAGCATTGCTGATATCGAGCTTCTCTGGGGACGTGGGATGTGAGATGTTACTTTAAGGTCTCGCATGAACTGTTCGGAAGAGAAGGAGATGGTGCAAAATTTCACTTAAAAAAAGGGACTCGCTCTCCCTGAACGGGTAACGTCAGTGGTTGCCCTAAACCATGCATAATACAAGTCGCTCATTCACGTGGGACCCTGCATACAGAATATAGATTCATATATAGATGTTAGTAGGACTGCTTACATAACCAAATTCATTTTCAGCTCATGCAGACCTCTGCAACTGGAGTGCATCCTAAAAATCATGCAGTTCCCTGTTACATGATGAGATGGTTATTATAACCAGTGTGAGTCACTTAATGCTGTTAGAAGTGCTCTCTTCAGTGCTTCTTCATCAAATAAACACTAGCAGCTTATGTGGTAGGGTTTGTATCCTGTTAGATGATCGTTTTGAATTTATAAACTCTTATCAAATAGATCTCTAGAAAATACTGGTTGGCTGCTTATATTTCAGTATCAGGAACTTGGGAGCTTCACCTCCTTGTGTACAAAACCAGTCTTACAATAGGTCTGCGGTGACAAAGTAGTCACTAACCTACATTTGTCACCCAATAGATGGTGCTGCTTCTGAAACCATGCAGCTCTATAAACAAAGATCGGGGTTAGGTTTCACTCTCAGTAAAAGCAATTTTATACCAAGTTCTGCTAGTTAGAGAAGACTATTTTTTTATTTTATGGGAAAAATATTTTTGCCTCTTTTCAGAAAATACTGTGGAATGATTGAATTATAAATGTGATGAATGTAACTGATCTTCAGTTAGAATGTGTCATCTTCATAAGGGCATTCATAACATTTTAATGTCACTATTCCTAAAAACAGGATGCTTACTGCAATTCTCTTACTTCAAATAATTCTCTTATACTATGGCAAAGAATGGCCTGTTATAAAACTTTTTATAAGTTTTAATAATGTAATTCTTACATTGCCAACCTGTTTCCTGAAGTCAGAAGTACTCCCAAGTCTGTTTAAAGGAAAAAAAATAGCAGGTGCTTTTACATGTGTGAGGAGGTATATGAAAGTGTTCAAGAACAGATCAAGTATATATGATCATAATGTAAGACAACTCAATTAAATTTTGGAAAGGACTTCCCTATTCAGGTGGTCCTATCACACTGGAAGCAATGCAAGACATAAACATAACTTTCATAGCCTTTTTTTTTTTGTTTACTTTAAATAATTTTATCTAGCATCTTATTAGAAATAAATTGGTTTTATGTAATGTAATGTTTAAGTACTTGTGCATATGTATGTTATATTCATGAATTTACAAGATCTTATGGGATGGAAAAAGATTTTCTACTCATACATAAGATGTAAGTGCAGCTACTTTTTGTTTCTCTAGCCTGATACACTATTGTTTTCAAACCTGACCTGGAGAGGACACCCTTTCTAGTTGTGATGGATTGATTTGGTCTCAGTGCTGCATCATTCTGAACACTCATGAGCTAGACTACTCAGTGTGTTCAACAGTATGATTGTTTCCAAAAATGAATACCCTGTACAGCCTATTAGATTGATTTAATCAAATTTCATTTGAATATGTTCCTGTTTGATTGCCTCTCCATAACAAATATGCTATCATATGATAGCATTAGTTTATAGAAACAAATACTTAGAATCCTGATATAATTTTCTTCTATGTTTTTCATTTGAGTTTGGTTTTTTTTTCATAAAATATAAAATAAATTATTGCATACAGTGTATGGTTCTAAGGGTTTGGTGAGAGAGAAGAACTGGATGGGACTGTCGGGCTCTTACTATTAAATATTTCTGGTGCAGAAGAAACCAGACCCAGGGCTCTGTGAATGGATTGTTGCTGGAGAGTGTGGCAATCTGCCTTTGCATTGTGGAGCCTATGCTTATTAGTGTGAGGCTAGGCGACGTATAGATCCCAGCCTTATTTGCTTGTAGTTTCAAAAAATGTTGTTGAGTCCTCAGCTGATCTGGTACAGAGCTTTATAAGTGGCTGTTCCCAGGGAATCTGACTGGGAGATTTGCTGTTGACATTGGGAGGTTCATCAGGGAAATCTGTCTCATATGTGTCTGAAAAAGACAAGGCAGCCAAGTCAGCCTCGCTGAGGGATAAACTGTTAGAGCAGATGGAGGCAAAAAGTTTTTCTGGGAATGACAGGACAGTGACAGTTCATTCTTTGTCTTACTGAAGAAATGCTTAGGAGCTTAATTCTAGTATCCCTTCTGAGTTATGAACAGCACCTTCCTTCACAGTGTAACTGAAGCCAAGGAACTTGATTACTTCAAGTACTGATGTAATTATTTATGGAGCAGGGTATTGTCTGAGTACTCTCAGTGAGTGCCATTCAGTGAAGTTCAATGAAATCTGTGGATTGAGATGCTATTCAGTCACAACTAAGAGCTCATAAGAAATCCCATGCAATTGTTTGTGAACACTACTGTGTGGTTAGAGATTTTCTGTTAAGTACTGAGATTAAAGGGGGAAAAATCCCAACTCTACATATGGACAATTCACTTGTTTTTTTACATCTTTGTTTTAAATGGAAAATTTATGCATCTGTAATCTTCAGCTTGCATATATCTCAGACTGAAGATACTCTTTGAAAATCTGCTCTGGCTTACTGATGTGTTCCATATAACCTAAAAGTCAATGAGGTGTGCCCTTTTTGTGCCTTTTGTTACATTGTTCCTATGGAAATAATATCTGGAACCTTTTCAATATGTAGACTATTTATGAATCTGTGTAGGCAAGAAAATGTTCATAGAAAAAGGAACATATTTTAACAAATTACACTGTAATTGTGGTTAAATTCGAGTCAAAGAAGTGTAAATATTTAGGCAAGAGTTAAAAATATTGCATACTCTCACTAGCAAAATGTATGGGTAGTTTCCCCAAATAAAGTAAAAAGTGTCTCTAGAATTAGCTAATCTGCATCCTACTGCTGTCACTGTCTGGCCTCAACAAGGGTTTTGCCTTTCAAAATGCAACTCATTAATTTTTAAATTACTTAATTAGTTGTGTCTCAGTTTAATTTCTCACTATCTAGAAAAGATCTCTTATTTTTAGTTTGTTTCTGGCATCCCTGTGCCACGACTTTATTTGCACAAAGGTGGTAATAGTTCCCTAAATGTTCTTATTTTTCTTATCACACTGACATCAGGACAGTATTTCCAAGCTGTCAGGCAGCATGCACCTCACTATCAACCTGAAGGAAACTTCTCTGCGCTCTTTACTGGTTGGTCACAACTAAAAATGATGAGAATCTAAAGCAGAGCACCCCTTTGACTTCCTAAATCCAATCACACTTTGTGTTCATTCTCATGTCCACATGTTTAGACTCAATGAGCTTGTTAAAGGACTGTGGGAGCCGATCCTTCATTTTTGCACTGACCTCTTTTTTTGACAATATTTTTGTGGGCCAGTTATTTGGCACACTTCAAACTGAATTATATCACAGTAATATAATGTATACTACTTCTAATGCTTTAGCACATTTTTTTGCTTAAGATTATATGTTCCTATGGATGATGATACATATCTCCTATGGAGAAATTTAATCCTGCCATATCTAAAACATAAGAGCTAAAACAAAAAATAAGAATTTTGGAAGTGATTTATTTTCTACTTTAACCATCTATATTATGGCCATATATATGTTATGCATTTTTGCACCATAAAGATTCATATATATCAAAATCTAAATGTACAGTATGGATTTATTTTAGGTTCAAGTACTGGCAGGTACCGAAAGTGATGAAATGAATGACATTTTAAAATTAATGTCTGTGTAGCCAAATATTTACTCAGCACACTAGTCGTCTGTAGGACAGATGTAAAATAGTTACGTAGTTTTCAACATTGAATCAATACAATTTATAAGAAGAGTTTTCTCAATTGCATTTGGCCTTACTTAATCTCTGAATTTACCCTTCTCCTGGATTCCTGGAGAGAAACTAAATAATATATATAAAAATAAGACGGTAATTTGAAATATTATCATTATAGTCTATATTGTAAATCGGGATGTTAATTTATGAAAACAGGCACTTGTCCATTCCTTAAGGAAGGCTATTTCCTAGATTTTCAGTGCTCATCATTTAAGTGGCCACTTTCCACTATGAGATCTCTAATTAGGAATTTAAGGGTGAACAGATTCTGTTCTTTCCCTGACAATTTCAATTCCTCTTCAAATGTGCTGTGCTTCTCAGTATTCCCCGTAGGGCCTGGAAGTCTGTGGCAGTTCCGGAGCCCCCAGCTCCCATTTAACAGCTCAGTTCTCACAGCTTCTTGCACCATTTATGTGGCTTTCCTGTACAAGACATCCTTTGGCTATTCAATAAGCTTCTTTTCCCATAAGGACAAAAGTTACCTTTTTGAATACATGTCAAGCCTTCTGTATTAGAAAGATGAATCTACAGGAAGAAAAGGACTTACAGTATTAAATAAACAAGATCCACTAAATGAAAGATAGCAAATATTTCAAAGAGGCTGGGACTATAAATGAAACTTGGCTCCAGCAGGTTGTTGAGGAACTGTTGGTGGCAGAAGACTTTTGTAGGAAGGTATGGAGCAGGTTGCTTGTTGAATACAAATTACTGATGTTGGTCCATTCAGTCTTGAGGCTAAACAGGAAATAACTTGAAATTTTAGAAACAAGGTGAGAGTTTATTTGCATCACTGGCTGGTAATTATGGCACTAACTGATAGAGGTGAAATAATAGACTTTTTTAAGTAAAGCAGACATTGTGCAAAAGTGTCAGATTATTCTAGATGAGGCATGCCTCTTGAAATTTCCTAATGCCTTCTGCATTTTTTCCACACTTGACTTTGGTTTCCTTTCATCCCCTGGAAGTATCTGTATTAACCCCACAAATCAGCATTTTTCATCACTATTTGTATACCCCAGGAGCTGTTGTTTGAGTTAATTTCAGAAATCATTATTGTGGTGAAAGTTGCGAGGACAATGAAAGTACTCTCCTACGTCTGATGAGGAATGCTCAGCAATGGAATTAGGATGCCTGTGGAACTTAAATGTCTGAACCCAAAATTTTAATCAAAAGGTTCCCTGACTCAGCTCACAGCTTGATGGATTTCAAAGAAGTTTTAATGCAGCTTAGTTCCTCTCCCTCATGTGCCTTACCTGACCTTATTGTGTGTATCTCAGTGCCTCTTTAACTCCAAAATTTCATTGGATGCAAATGTAAATGTCCTTTCAGGTGACTTTCCTGAACTTTAGGTCAGTAAGCTTTCCCTAAGTATATGCTGACAGATGTGTCTTGATCTGGCTGCTTCTGCTTCTCTTCAAGGTGATGGCTGTGCCACCTTCTCATGTTATAGTCCAGTCATTGAAGCCTTTTACCCAGTCTAGAGAGAAGGCCTGATCTGAGAGAAAAGTATTTGAACCTCCATCTTCTGTCTCCAAACATTAGGTTTTGTCAAATGAGAAGACTTTTCATACTTGTTGAGTAATATGAAGCAATTTAACTTATTTTTTAAATAAAAAAAAATTAAAATTGAGAGGATTCTCAGCAAACTCTTGAAAAAGGGTTGCTAAGCAGTTGGAAATCACATCTATTTCAGGAATTTTTGGAGCCGGAAATGGAACCTGGGAGAGTTTGCGAGAAAATTTTCCAGCATATAAGTTTGCCTTTTTCTCACTATTCCTTAAGCATCCACTTCAGGCTTCTGAAGCAAGGATTCTGAATTAGTATGATGTTACGGCAAGATAGGAAGTATGACTTCTTATGCCTTCTCCTACTCAGTATTTCACTTTTTACTTGCTGGATACAATGAATAAATCACTACCCCTGCCTTCTCTGTGCTCTAAAAAAGACCAGATTTTCCTTGTTTCTTTAATAGTTCTGGATACGTATTTAAAGAAGGGACCTCTAGGCTGCACTTCTGAAAGACTAACCTCTCAAAGATAGGCAAAGCTCAAGTGCTTTTCCACTAACTCAGCATTTTACATCAGCTGTCCTGGTCAGCTGAGTACCATTTGGGCAGTAGCATTTAGTTGTTACTGCACTCAGCTGCTTAGATCACCTAAAGACAGTGGAGCAGCCTGAACTCCAAGGCCCCAGAGCCGACTGCTATTGCCTGCCAGGTGGGTATTTCTCCTAAAGCCATCTTGCACTTGAATTTTGCAGTTGTATTTTTGCACTTATATTTCTATATGAAGCTACTAGGACTTCTCACCTGACCTGAGAGATTTCATTAGGAATTTTTGGAAGCACTATATCAGTAATTTGGCTGGCAATTGTCATTTTCATTGCCAAAAAACTTCTGCTAATTATTGGATTACCTGAAGGCTGGAATAAAAATAGGTAACATTTGAAAAGTTATCCATCTTCACTGTCTTATTAATCTGTTTGCTGAGATAGGATAAGAGTAAAGCAGAGAAGAGGTGGTTTAACAGTGACATCAAAAGGACAAAATAAGAGACATCTGGAGTACTTTTACTGTGTTGAAATCATGTTGCAAAAAATTAGTCTTCAAAATCCTATAAATTAAAGATGTTACATAAAAATAAATCACATCAAATGTATCTTAGTGAAAGACATGGTTTTGTAAATTCTGTAACAGAATGTGACAAAGAATTCCTGACTCATTTAAAATTTTCTTGGAAGTCATGGTATGTTCTTTAATTAGAACTTTTTTTTTTTTTTAAATAAGCTATCCAAATCAAATGAAATATTTTCCTAAAGAAAATTGAAGGATTTATTGAATTCATTGAGATTTAGACTGGTTTGTATCATAATTCTTCAGAATGCATTTTTCCAACAAATAATGACATTTTTCAAATCTGTCAAATCCTTAAGAAAGATAAATTTGTAATGTTCTGCAGGGGCAGCATATACTGAAGAAACTGAAAGCTTTTTGAAAGCTAAAGCAAATATTTTGAGGAAAAAATAAGCCTTTAAAATCAGCATTTAAAAAAAGACTTGATTCTTCAATTGCTTTATATGCTGAACTCCATGATTTCAGCAGAAGTTCCCAAAAAGAAAAACATCTGCTTGCTGAGACTAAATAGCTAATGATCAGTGTAACATCTGGCTTTATAAAAGGGACCTAATATTACTCCGAGCATTTTTTTCTTCTGGCTCCATCCCCAAAGTGACCAACTGTATTTAATCTATTTCTAGCCATTTAGAAAAGTTATTTAGTTTCAAGTGTGTGCCAGTTACTTCTGTCAGTACCTTTTGTAAGTCTTATTCTGATTGACATGCTTAAGTACCAGAACTAACAAATTTGTCAGGCTGGGACTTCCTGGGAGGCTCAGGAGCCGTCTTCTAGCTTTTTGGAGCACTCCAGTTAGGTGTCTGAGATGTGTCATGCCAAATGGTGCACTCACCACACAACCCATCCACCTGTCATTTGGGGAGAGTCTTGTGTGATCTGTGCTGACATCTTTCTTTATATCTTTGAGTTTTGGTCGCTATCTTTGCATTTCATGTATCTTGCAATGTTGCAGAAAACCTGACTTTGTGTTGTTTTGGGGTTTTTTTTCTAACACACTTTAGGTTTGTGTTAAAAAAAACCCAAGGATAAAAAGTTCCAGAAGATCTATGTAAGTTTTTATGACTATAAACTGGCAATGTGCAAATTTATACTGAGAATTCGAAGAAGGTTCCTGAGCACAGGGGTGGGCAAAAGGGGCATGGCACGTCTCTGAGGGTGTGTTTGCTGGGCAGTTCACACAGGCAGGGATGCAGGTTTCCTCCTGCTAGTGGGGTTTTTAGTTTGTTGTGTTTCTGTTGGTTGGTTGGTTTTGGTTTTTATTGTTAGTAATGGTTATAACATGATCAAAAGCTGCAGTTAGTAAAGGAGTATGTAGCCAAATAGAACCCTCCAAAAAGGGTGTGTCTGTCCAGACCACTTCCCGTGCAGAGTGTTTGGGCTTATCAGTGGTACCAGGGGGCATTGCAGGAGTAGCCTGCCTGTGGTGAGAACAGGTGAATGATCTCCTTTCACAGGTGGCTGAGCTTAGGGAGGAACTTGACAGACTAAGGAGTATTAGGAAAAATAAGAGGGAAATAGATTGGTTGAGTTCTGCCCTTCCATCCTTGAGGGAGGCCCGCCAGTCAGACTCCCATGCCTCCCACTGTCAGGCAATAGGAGGACACCTGGTCAATGAAGGGGAGTGGAAATGGGTCCCTGCTCGGAGAGGTAATAAAAATTCCTCCTGAGCCACATCGCCTGCGCAGATGCAACTTCAGAATAGATGTGAGGCCCTGGATCTAGAGGGTCAGCCAGATGACATGGAAGAAAATGATCTGCTCAGTGAGCCTCCCAATTACACTTCACATGTCAGACAGATCACCTCTGACATTAAAAAAGACAAAAGGGTGGTCGTAGTGGGTGACTCCCTTCTGAGGGGAACAGAGGGCTCCATATGTTGACTGGATCCATTCCACAGGGTCTGCTGTCTCCCTGGGGCCTGGGTATGGGATATTATCAAGAGACTTCCTGGGATAATTCAGCCCTCTGATTATTACCTGCCGCTGATACTCCAGCAGTGATGAGATTGAGAAGAGGAGCATCAGGGCAAATAAAAGGGACTTTAGGGCACTGAGTCAAGTGGTTTATAGGGCAGGAGCAAAGGTAGAGTTCTGTTCAGTCCCTTTGGTGGCAGAGAAAAACAATGAAAGGAATAGGAGAGCACACTTTATCAACAGGAGGCACAAGGGTTGGTGTCATCAGCAGACTTTTGGGTTCTTTGATCATGGGGCAACTTCTATGGTACCGGATGAGCTCCATCTCTCTGTTAAGGGCAGAAGGATTTTAGCTTACAAACTGGCAAAATTAATTGAGAGGCCGGTTTGAAGGGGGAAGGGGGTGCAACTGGGCTGTCTGGATGCAGGTCCAAGGGTGGTAAGCCTGAGTTAGGGGTGAAATAGTAGCCCAGCTGAGATGCATGTGTACCAATGCACACAGCATGGGCAACAAGCAAGAGGAGCTGGAGGCCATGGTCAACAGAAGAGCTATGATGTTGTCACCATCATGAAAACATGGTCGGACAATTCACACAGCTGGAGTGCTGCCCTGGATGGCTACAAGCTCTTCAGAAGAGACGGGAGAGGGAGAAGAGGTGGAGGAGGGGCCTTTTATATTAGGGAGGCTTTTGATGCCGTAGGTATTGAAACTAATGATGATGGAGTTGAATGCCTATGGGTAAGAATTAAGGGGAAGGCCAGCAAGGCTGACATCCTGCTGGAAGTCTGTTACCTTCCATCCAACCAGGAAGGACAACATATTCTCTAAGCAGCTGAAGAATGTTTCAGGATCACCAGCCCTTGTTCTTGCGGTGACTTTAACCTACCAGACATCGGCTGGAAACTTAATACAGGAGAAAAGAGGCAGTCCAGGAGGTTCTTAGAGTGTGTGGAGGACAACTTTGTGTCGCAGCTGGTGAGGTAGCCCACTAGGGGAAGGACTGTGTTGGATCTGTTGTTTGTAAATAGGGATGGGCTGGTGGGAGATGTGGTGGTTGGAGGCCTCTTGGGACACAGTGATCGTGAAATTATAGAGTTCTCAATATTTGGTGATACCAGGAGGAACGTCAATAAGACTTTTACATTGGACTCCTGGTGGGCAGACTTTGACTTATTTAGGAGACTTATTCAGAGATTCCTTGGGAAGCAGCCCTTAAAAACAAAGGAATCCAGGGAAGGTGGGCATGCTTCAAAACAGAGATCTTGAGGGCACAGGAACAGACTATCCCTGTGTGCTGAAAAATGAGTTGATGAGGCAAATGTCCAGCCTGGATGGGCAACGAGATTTTGAAGGAACTTAGGAATAAAAAGGGGATGTATCATCTTTGGAAGGAGGGTCAGGTCTCTCTGGAAGTATTTAAGGGGGTTGCCAGGGCATGTAGGAAAAAAAATAGGGAGGTCAAACTCAGTTCAAACTTTATTTGGTGACTTTTGTAAAGGATAATAAAAAATGTTTTAAAAAATATATTAATGTCAAAAGGAAGGGTGAGACCAACCTTTGTTCTCTACTGGATGCTGGAGGGAACTTAATAACTGCAGATGAGGAGGAGGTGGAAGTGCTTAATGCCTTCTTTGCCTCAGTCTTCAGTGTGAAGACAGCCTGTCCTCAGGACAACTGTCCTCCTGGGCTGGTAGATGATGTCAGGCAGCAGACTGATCCCCCTGTTAGCCAGGAGGAGGCAGTCAGAGAACTGCTGAGACGCTTGAATGTTCATAAATCTATGAGACCAGATGGGATCCACCCCAGGGTGATTAGGGAGCTGGCACATGAGCTTGTGAAGCTGCTCTCCATC
>VYXF01001322.1:1173644-1326666 GCA_013397295.1 Polioptila caerulea
TTTAGCCTGGAGAAAAGGAGACTCAGAGGTGCCTTATCACTCCCTACAAAGCCCTAAAGATGGCTGTAGTGAGGTGGGAGTTGGTCTCTTTCTCCAGGCAGCAACTGACAGAACAAGCGGACAATGTCTCAAGCTGTGCCAAGGGAAATAAATGTTGGGTGTAAGGAAAAGGTTTTTTATGAAAAGAGTGATCAATTACTGGAATTGTCTGCCCAGGGATGTGGTGGAGTCACCATCCCTGGATGTGTTTAAAAAAAAGACTGGATGTGGCACTCAGTGCCATGGTCTAGTTGAGGTGTTAGGGCATGGGTTGGACTCGATGATCTTGAAGGTCTCTTCTAGCCAAGTCATTCTGCTATTCTGTGATTCTGTGGTTACAACAGTGGAATTCTGAAAAGTGTTTCCAATGTTACAGCAAAAAGCCAAACTGTTTTTCTGGTGTGTGGTGGTTTTTGTTTCGTTTTTTTAATTGTAGTGTACTATTTTTTTTTTTTTTTTTTAAATAAGAGCCTGTGGCACCTGAAGCAGGGGAGAATGCTGTCAATGATCTAGGAGTTCCTGTCAGTGAGTAGCATGGCACAGATTCAAATTGTGCTAAATAAGAAAACTGAGCAGTGTGCATCTGGTTGTGCAAGCCAGCTGCCCACCAAAACAACATAAACTAGTCATTCCTCATGATGGACTGGTACCTTTGTAAGCTGAAATACCAAGGACTGAGAGCTCACTTCACATGTCAAGTACCTCTCAGCATTTCAAAATGCATGCAGGTAAAAAAAGAAAAATATGAGTAGGAGACTATATATCATAAATAAAATATAAAGTCATGAGACTTAAAAATTTACATTTTGAGCTTGATTATTGTGTTTTGAGGCTGTTGACCATTTGCTATTTTAAATTAGAATACTTGTAGAAGTATAAGGTAAGAAACTTTCTTTAAAGGAAAGTATTAGAAATTGCTCCTGTGGTTGTATGACTTGAGGGGCTAGTGGTAGAGTTAAAATACTAGCCAATTGCAAATCTTGGAGAACTGGCGGTGTTCTCACTCTCACACCTGAGACAACCTTGGATTTCAATTCATTTTATTTCAGTGTCAAATTTTGCACTGGCTGAATTCTGAGGTTATTCTCAGGCTCATCTGCTCATTCCTCATTAATCCTCTCCACGTCCACCTCTCATATTCTCATATAAATGGTTTGGCCTCTTTGTCAGTGCCATTTCTCACTGCATACACATTTCTCCAAAGACACAGGCAGTTACGGGATAGTTTACTTATGTAAAATTACTCCAGCAACTTTGTAAGGGTTCTCCTTGGCTGGTTTCTGCACCCCTTTTAAAGTGTAATTCTTACATACCTGATGCAATTATTTTCCCCTGTTTGTTCCTCCTCCTTTATTTGGGATGAAGAAAAAGGGATTTATGTTTTGCTTACTGCTTTCTCTGTATGGTAAAAAATCAAAAAAACATAAATTAATATGCATTAGAACTAACCAAACACTGGGTAAAAAATGTAAATTTCTTATTTTGTTTCTCCATGAGTTTTATTTTTAGTTGCCTAATCAGTTTCAAAGGTTTATTTTTTGGTATGTCCTGATGAGAGAAAAGATTTCTGTGTTTAGAAGTTATGTATTTGACCAGGAGTCAAGACAATATTACATTCAACAGAATTCATCCAGAATACTTAAACTAGAAATTATTCTTTTAATCCATTAGTGAAAAATACATCCATGAAAAATTCCTGAGTATTATGCAAAGATATCCTTTAATCCGAGTCTTTTTTCAGTATTTTCTGGTTTTTGCTATCTACTATGGGATTTGTAACGTATGAATCAGCAGACAAAGTATGTTTCCATGTGGCAGTAGTCATTTCTCTCTTTACGGGAAGTGCCAAACTTTTTATGTGAGCAATAAGACTGTGACACAAAATCTTCTAAAGATTTGTCTGAGCAGTGGCTGTATGCATGAAAATGGGGGGTTAGATTAGATATTAGAAAAAGTATCTTCTCTGAGAGGATGGTCAGTGATTGAAACAGGCTGCTCAGGATAGTGCTGGAGTCACTGTTCCTGAAGAGTTGAAAAAAAAACATGTGGAGGTGCCACTAGGGGATATGATAAAGTGATGGACCTCGTGGTTGGACTCGATCAGCTTAGAGGTCTTTTCCAGCCTTAAAGATCCTATGATTCTGTGAAAAAAGACAACAGTAACAGATATGCCCTATTGCTAGGAATATGTGTGAATCTTATATGATCTGATTAGCTTTTGCAACTATATGTGTTTACTGGAGAAAAAGATTCATCATAGTAAAACATTGCAAGTGCAATTTAGGGCAGATTAAAAATATTCTTATTGTCTTGCTAAATGGAAGAAGACAGGTTCAGCTAAATCTAGTGAAGCTAATAAGGCAGTGATGTAAAACAAATAGTTTCAATTCACATGCAGTCAAGTGAAATACAGGAAAGTGTATATGGACCAACCAGAAAATCAAGTCCTGTTTTTGATGAATAAGGTAATATGAGTTAATCAGCTTTTTCTAATATGATCTACGTATTCTATCACAATTGTAAAGAGTGCATTTGAACAAAACTGTAATACAAGTTTTCATGGTTTGCTTCATTAGTTAAATAATTCCCTGGATGTGCAAGAGCTTTTCGAAACACATGTAACCCTGAAATTTGCTGTTAACTTGGAAAAAACAGGAAATTCAGCCTACTCTGAGTATGATTAAATCAAAGAGGTTTCATCATCTTGCAGTGGAACTCAAAATGCTGGGTGTGCATAGACTGGGACTCACAGCAGCCAGAATGCCTTGTAGTGGGACGTGCAAGTTTGGCTGGTAAAATAAAGATCAGCGTAGACAATAAAATGTGAAAAAATAGCTAACTGGGACATTCTTCTCAGGGCTGTATATTGGAATTAACTATGCTGACACATCTTGTTTAGATGGCTAGACTTGTGGAATTCACAATTGTTGATCTTACTACCCCTAAACCATCTATATGATGCTGATAGTGGACACTTTTCTTTGGCAAAGTATTATTATTAGGTGTCGTAAAGGAGATGGCAATCCTAAAAATTTCCCATGTACTGGAAACAGCTGTGGAGGGCAATACGATCCACAGTATGACAGAGCACAGCAGTTCAGGATGGGCAACACTGCTGATCTGTACCAGGCTGAAGTTTGGAATTGTAGAAAAGTTTGAAGGAGAAAACCTAACTATCCAGTCCAATGGGTGGGATAAGGTGGTTCAGTATAGCATTTGCAGGTGCTAAACTAGAATTTTGCCCCCTCTTCTTCACTGCACCCCTGCTCCAGAGCAGCAGCTGCCTCTGTGTGTGAGCAGCAGATCCCTGATCTCTTCTTCTGCTGTTGAAGAGACAGCTACCCCCCCACAACACTGTCACTCTGTGGCTGCAGTAGGTATCTCTCTACTGGGATGGACAGAAATGTGTTTTTGGCAGCCTGTACAGCTGGAAGAGACACTCTGTCTGCGATGGGCAGTGGGCAGGAAAATATGTTCTGTAGGTTGGTTTAAAGCCTTGGGTCAGCAAGGTTATGTCTGTCATATAAGGAGTGATACATGGGATTCCAGTCCCTGTCATATTTCTGTCTTCTATCTAGCCACTGTCCAATGGAAAAACCAGCAGGATTTCTATTGTAGTAATCTAGTTTTGAAATCTGATGAAGAATGCTGTATCTCCTGGTCAGGTGCTCAGTCTGGTGCTTATCTAGGTCTTCTGGGCATCTCTGAATACTCACCTGCTTACCCTGTGTGCAGGAAGTCTCTGCGTCTTTCAGTCTTAGACCAGTGGCTGATTTTGTTGTGTTGCAGGAGATGAACCAGTTAGATACTAAAGTGCATTGTAACTCTCCCAGAAAAGTGTGTAGCTGTATCATTAGTCTGTGTAAGAAATGTACACATTTGCACCACCCCTGTTGGAATAGCAGGTTTTCTGTCACAGGCAGGTATGGCAACTGAGCCAGGAACTGCTGCAGTGCTGTGGAAGAAAATACAGCATGTGCTCCTTTTTGTAGCAAATCAGATGCTGTAGATGGCATAGAGACAACAGATGCATTTCCCCAGTGAGTCACTGAGCTTCCCTAAAGCCCTGCGTCTCCAAGGCTTTCAGCTGAGGTGGAGCATATTACACTGCTCCCAGTACAGTCAAAACCTTAAAGGCTTAGTCAAACCTACGATTAATTAATGCTTGTGTTAGACTTAGAAGATATCTCACTAGATGAGCACTAAATCTGTTGCTAATGATTTTAAATCTACAAAGCAACTTCCTAAAACCCCTTTGAAATTGGCAATTATAATGTTCTGTCTTACATGGGAAAGCTTTGATCACTCCAGAGCAGGAAATAAATGCATGACTTAAACTGGAGAGATACAGTGACAGAACAGCAGCAAACTGTGAAATACAGTGGTGTGGCAGAGAGCCAGAGGAAGATTTGCTGTTGCTCCTTCCAAAACTCAATTTGAAGTAATTTTAGTATTTCTGTGTTGCATAAATGACTGTGAAAGTCCTAGGAGGTCTGCAGTTGCATGTGCTTACAGTCTGAAGATAAGACTTAATTGAAGAATTTTTGCTTTCATGTCTTGTTCATTTTTTTTTCCTAATTCCTATGCAATTACAAGGCTACATTCTGACACAGCTCTAGACCTAATGAAAATCTGACCTGTTCTGTCACAGGTACTTAAATGTGATTTTAAAAAAAAAAGGTGTTAAATATATCTGAAAGCCTATTGTTTTCTCCTCAACGGTAGGAATACTTTGCAGAGAAACTAACTAGCTCCAGTTTAGAAGCTTCATTTTTGCTGTGGTGTTTTCTGAGAGCAGAACATGTGAAGCTATCTTCTTTGCTTGACTAATGCTTGTTGTTGTTCAGCAATGCCATCCACCAAACTGTTTCCCTAACTTATTCAATTTCTAATGAGATCATTAAAATTAAGAAGGATCTTAGGTATAAAATAATCTGGTATTTGCTTGTGAACTTTCTACTCTTCTTCAAATAACTCAGTTATTAATGTGTAGAAGAGAGAAAATAAGAAAATGTTGAGAAAATAAAAACACATTCTAAAAAGACTATGCTTCTAAAGATGTATAGGGTCTTTTTAAACTACTGTAGTGCTGTCACCTGCATATAATATGCACCTGTTACAGGCATCTTCAGAAACATTTTACCTACTTCAATTAATTGCATAATAAATTTTTCCTAGTGGCTGTTTGATAAGGTGAAAAATACTACCAGTTGCTTCTTAAAGGAGCAAATATTACTGTAATGATTTTATAACATTATAAAGTTACATCCAAGTAAAATAAGGGGGAGAAGGTCTCACTCTCTAGTTGTCCATAAGTTGTCCTCTAGTTGTACTGAGGGATTCAGTGTCCTGGCTGTGCCTATTGATGCAGTACTAGTACACTTCAGAGATTCTACAAACATTTGGTAAATTTATAACTGGTTATTGGAAATACAGCCATTTAAAATACACAATGTATTTACTTCATTGCATGCAATATATTTCATTGCATGCACAGATGAATCCTTTAACTGGGCTTTTATATGTGTTGGATATTTATACAAAAATTAGACCTCAGGTTAAACTGACATGTGGAGATGCTGTATAATCAGGGAATTGCTACCATTTATTATTTATGTATTGACAACATTTATGTGCATCTGTCAGTGACCAGGGTTTCATAGTATAAAGTACCATATGAACAAAAACCAGGAATATGACACCTGTTCTAAGGAATCTAGAAATAACATACAGAAAGAGAAGCTGAGAGAACAGAGAAAATTGATGTTACTGCTAAGAAAAAGTCATATATTTGTATAAAAAGCAGTTGAGTTGGTGAAGCAGCAATTTTTCATCTTTTCTAGCTGTTCCCATGAGTACCAGTTTTCAAGGAGGTATTTAAGGGGTCTGTCTGAGTTCTACATCCGTAAGGTAGGTGTAGTAATACTTTACTCAAAGGTATTTTGTGTGAATAGGAGTAGGTTCACATTTCTGAAGCTCATCCAAGAGTAAAAAGGTTGGCCAGAAGTCCTAGGTTATCGGGCAGTGTCCCACTGTGAGGAGGTTGTGCAGGGAGCCTTTGCAGCCTCTGAGGACCCAAGGCACAGGTGAAGGCAGCTCCGGTCGCAGTTCCCTGGAGTCCCTGGTGCAGCCCCGTGCGTGCTGTGTCAGCCCCAGGCAGCACTTTGAGGTGAGGAGCAGCATTCACCTGGAGACCTGCTGCATCCTGATGGTTCGATAGGAAGCTTAAAATCGTGAGACATTGGGACTGAACCTGGCAGAATCAACTCAAGCATGTAATTTTACCTTCTTTGCTTGTTTGCTTTCTGCAAAGCTGAGATGATATACCCGTGCTTTCTGACATTGGTTCAGGAACAAAAGTGCTGCATACACATGAGGTACAGACATAGTATAGTGTGCACTTGGGCACGTGAGCAGCTGAGGTGTGCTGCTTTGGATGAAAAAGGGAGCCCTTTCAGCCTGTGCACAGCCTTCCTAATGGTGTATGACTTCGCTTAGGGGAGACTGCATGGACATTTACACCTGAAAGCATGAGTAAAAACAGCTGATCTGAACGTTTCTCTTGTGGTGGATCATAATCTGATCGTAATCCTGAATAGAGTTTCTCACCCTGTGTGACCCACTTTTACCCAGAAACTATGGGCTGCAATAAGATCTCGTATCTCATGGTGCCTGAATGTCAGCATGGAGAAATGCAGGAACATCAGGTAGGCATTTGCTGTGCGAAACAAAGCTCTAACATCTCACAAAAGGAACAATTATACTGAATGGGGATACAACTGATGTTATTTTATCTAATTGCTGTAATTTAGTGTTCATATGAAGTGTGGTAGTACAGTCACAACATATTGAAAAGCTGGGTTTTCCTCATGTGTAGCAGTCAGTAAAGCTTGGGTTCATGTGTCATGTTTGATGATAATAAAAAATAATGGGAGGGAGAAAAGAAGGAGGAGCAGTGATGGGTTTAGGGAAGGAAGAGACACCACCTCTGCCCACTTACCCACACTTCCACACTGCCCTGGCCTTTGAAGATGGCCTTCAGCCCCTCCTCTCTTCTCTCTCCTCATATGCACTCCCCTTCCCCTCCTTCTCTTTCTCAGCCCCATGTCTGAATGTGTAACAGATTCCCTTCAGAAAATTCTACTCTTCTAGAAGCATGAACAGTTCTTGTCTGAGGGTAGGAGAGAGTACTGCAAAGTGGATTCTGGTAATTGTCACTCACTGCCTGTGGCAAGCATCCGTACCTGAGATTATAATATAAATTCCATTTGTACAATGTACAGTCTCAATGCAACTCAAGTTCTGTGGATTTGTTGGCAATATTACAAGTAAATCATTATAATAGTTGTTAAAAAGAGATTGTTGACAGTGCTATTCAGGCTGTAATGACCACTGTACCCTAAAAACCTCCAAGAAGCTTTATTGTTTTCAAAAGAGAAATGTGTGTTCTGAAAGGTAATTTGGTTGCAATAATACATTTCATTTATAATGAATACATCCCAAATTAATGCTGTCTCTTTGAACATTATGCAAACCCAGGATTTGAGGGTAAAACTCACTAAACACGGCACACTGCAGCCTCTGTGGACAGGACTTAGGTGTGTGTTACAGATTAAACAGGGACTGCTGGTTTTCACAAAAATCTACAGACCTTTGGTAGTGATTTTTTGTGAAGAAACATTTGAAAGGGAGTTAAAAGCCTTGGACTTGTAAGGGCCATGTTGGAAAGAGTTTTAGCATGCCACAGGGAACAGACAAGCTGGCATGGCAGTGAGTTCTGTAAGTTTAAGTTTTTTTCAGGGAAACAATATTTAGAAATAAGTTTCAACTAAATTCCACAATTATTTTAATTGGAGAAAACAGCTCTAAATTCTTTTTGATGCAATAACTATAATGAGTACTATTTTAAGATTCCACCCAAGGCTCTAGTCAGGAAAGAACATGTGCTTTACTGGGTTGCATTCCCTCTATAAAATAAAACTGATGTTCTACTTGCAGCTCTAAAGAGAAAATGTCTATTCTTTTTCCTCCATACCAGAATTCCTTGATGGCTGTGATGAATATACTAGTTTTCCGTGATAAAAGACCAAAAGAGAAACTAGCTATAATTACCTATGGAAAGCCAAAATTAAGTAAAGAAAGAAATGGTCAAGAGAAAAGGCATAGTAGTGCAAATCTTGATAAAAAAAAATTCTTTTACTCAGTTCTAAAGTGTGTCCATAACATTTTTGATGTACTAGCCATTACTATTTTCTGATGTACATTGTACAACAAATTAGTTGCTAAGAGCAGGGCAACATTTGAGTGTAGTGGTTTAACCCCAGCCAGCACTAAGCCCCACACAACTACTTGCTCACTCCCCCATCAGCAGGATCATGGAGAGAATCAGAAGGATAAAAGTAAGGAAACTCATAGGTTGAGATAAAGACAGATTAATCAGGACAGCAAAAGCCCCACTCACAAGCAAGGCTAAACAAGGAATTTTTCCCACCTTTCCCATGGGCTGGTAAATGTTCAGCCATCTCCAGCAGAGCAAGGCTTCATCACATATAATGGTACGTTGGGAAAACAAATGCAATCACTCTAAATATTCCCCCCTCCTGTCTTCTTTCCTCCACTTTGTATACTGAACATGATGACATAGGGTCTGGAATGTCCCTTTGGTCAGCTGGGATCACCTGCTCAGACTGTGACTCCTTCCACCCTGCCATGCACCCCCAACTTCCTTACAAGCCTGGCAGTACAAATAGCAGAAGATGCCTTGGCTATGTGCAAGCCCTGTCCAGCAACAACAAAAACACCTCTGTATTATCAACCCTGTGTTCAGCACAAATCCAAAATACAGCCCCATACCAGCTACTGTGAAGAAAATTAACTCTACCCCAGCCAAAACCAGGACACAGGGTAAGAACTAGTATCCAAGAGCTGCTCCTGCATTTAAGGGACTTGCATGCTCAGAAGGAAGTTAGAAAAAAGTTAAGTGCTGCAAATGACCATATAGCAGAGCTAAATTTAAAGAAAAAGATTGTTTCCAATTACAGATGATATCTGCTTTCTTTGATGTAGAAAAATAGCCAAAACACAGCCAAAAATGTGGAGTAGTCAGTGTTTGCATGTGAATGACCTATTCGGCATACACCAGTGTAGCCTCTCAAGAACCGTAAACATAAAAGTAGATGTTAAGATACCAATCAAATAAAAAAACCCTTTTTTTCCTCCATTATACTCTGTCATTGCCTTTCCTTTGAGTGTAAATATGGAGTTTATAAGAAACCATACACATTTTAGTACTAGTAAAACTTGATCCTAATATAAATGTACTAGTTTATTGCCTGTATAAGAGCAGTGAGCCCATTTTTTTGGCAATAAGCCAAGCACTGCTGGATAAATTAAAATGCAACCCTTTCATTACTGCTTGATTTAGCAATTAGTTGACATCAAACTGGGAAACATGCACTAAGCAGAGTACAGAATGCAACTCCTTATTATTTCTCCTTAATAATATTCTAAACTCTTTTATTGCTTATCTGTATAGTAGGCAGAATTAATACTGATAAGATTTCCTCTATTTACTAAAAAAAAAACCCTCTAGTCATGTTAAAGTGTTATTTTGCAGTTGCATTCAGCATAGATAAGATATTCCTTCACCCTTAGTCTAATTTTGACAAAATTAATAATGACAAGCCTTGAGAAATTAATAAAAAGTGGGTTAGATGTGAGGGAGTTTGCTTTGTTGATGATGACAGGGCTCAGCCTGTAAATCACCGATATAAGAGGAGTATGCTGAGAAAAGACTATCATAAAGATAAAGGTAAATTACAAAATCCAAATGAGACCCTGGGGACTAGGAAGATAATTATGTAAATCAGATCTGAGATGTGGGCTGAGGCACAAACGTATAGGTGAAAAGCAAAGCTTTGATTTGATACAAGAAAAAGGAAATGTTTGAGAAATGATCTCTAAGTTATATGTGGCCTCAGAAAACAATTCATCCATCATTCAGCTAACTGCTGACAGCTTTCTTTCCCTGGAGAGTTAATTTGATGGCAACTGCCTGTCCTTAGCTGTCATTTTTATAGGAGCTGAGAAGCTTATTCCTACCACAGTCAGGCTTTTTGCGCTCCCCTGACACCCAGCGTGCACACAAATAGGTGTCTGCCACTCAGGGACAGAGAAAGCCACCAAGAGTAGACCAGAAAAATAAATGTGGTCTTTAAGGAAGCTTTTGGTCAGCTCCCAAGATGGCCCCAGGAAGGGGATCTGAAAGCTTTGACAGCTGAGCCATCCCTCAGCCACTGCCAGCATTGGTTCATCAGTGACACAGGATCCTGCCCTAGCAGCACATGAAGGTATGGGCACCAGGCTGGCCTTTGTGTGGTAAGTGTATGGAAACAGCAACAGAGAGCAACTAAAACATTAGAAATCGGGAAATAGGTGCATATAAGTAAAAGTTGGCAGGAATGGACAGGTTAAACTTTCAAGCTGCAAAATGAAGCAAGATTAACAGGAAAAATTAGGAACAAAAGGAAGGAAAGAAGAAAGAAAATAAACTAGAAGACAGCAGAGTGAACTTTGCTCCTATTCTGAATTACCGAAAAACTTCTTTCAGAAGACTTCTGTGTTTTTCTCCCAAAAGCTCTGGGGTTTTTTGTACTCTAAGGTTCACATACATGCTATAGTTTTGATTCCATTTTTTCTAGAAAGAGAGATGAAACACTTGTGTTGTGTTTTGGAAAGGTATGATGATTTTGTTTTGATCTTCAGCACAGAAGTTTTACCAATGAAGAAATAAAAATGGGCAGATACACACTCTCTGATCTTCTGCATGTTAGCCTCAAAAGTGAATTGGTTCAGGTATATAAAAAGCCACAATCCCTTCATAATGCTACAACGTGCTCTGAAATCCAAGATACATTTACATAAAATTTGGAATTTACAGTAGAAGACTAAATAATTCTTAGCTTTTTCTTTCTAATCTCAGCTGTAGGATGTGTTTGATTGATGATGTGATGGGCCCTTTCCCCTGTTGTGCCTCAGAGTACAAGAAAAAGGAGAGTTAATTCTGATCCATATATTCTAACCATTCAAGGACCAAAGATGCTCCTTTGGTATGAAGATTAGAACTCCTTTCCTAATGCAGACTTTGATACAGTTATCTATTTCTTCTTGAATTCAGTTACCTATAATATATGCCTCCTGAGAACTTTAAAAAGGCACTGCTTGCACAAGTTGTATGTAGCCAGCACACCCCCAAGAGATGTGCCTTACTTTACTAAAGAGAGCATTTACTTCCTGCTTCCTTCATATGACAGTCTCTGAGAGTGGGTGGTAGAAGTTGAATTTCTCATTTTCTTTTCTTATTTTGCTTTGGTATACTTACGCGGGAAACTGCTTTGGAAATGGACAGTGCTCTTCATCACAAATTATATATAACTTCCAATAATCAACATCTGAGGCTTGGAAAATTTGCATTTCCTATAAATGAAACCATATATAATTTATAAAATGCTTTTTCACAGAAAAGCTATTTTCTTTTTTATGGGAAGATTTATTTTGATGTAAGTCCCTTGAAGCTGATGGTAAGAAGTTACAAGTTAATGATATGTAGTACTAGAAAATATTGTATGAAATACTGAACTCTGAGTTGCAGTAAGCTGTGTGGATATATGAAATGTATTTGTTATTAGTGATATGATATTTATGGACCAAAAAAAGATAATCTTTTTCAGATGAGTGTCAAGATACTCCATTTCTTTTCAGATTAATTTTCAGAGTAGAACTTAAGGTACAACTTCAAGATTACCATTGAAACCCCAGATAGATGTGACTACAATATATATGCATGCATGATTATTGATGTCAGTTTAAGAATTCTAGAATTCTCTCACACACAGAATAAATGATTGAACAATTTACTCAGAATAACCAATGCCTCTTACTAAATTCCCTATTTTTCTTTACTAAGAAATGTATTTTATTGCCTGGAAATCAGTCTTATACCCTGTATTGGGATAAGCAGATAATTTAGAGCATAAGGGGTGCTTTGCTTTAAGGGAGAATAGGGTAAGAGAAAAATTTCTTTCAGTTCATTTGTGGAAATTGTGCTCAAGGTATTTGAATTGAAGATCTTTTAGATAATGAATTTTTTGTACTCTCAGATCACACCTGAACTTGATCTCATCAAATCAGTGGCAACACTTCCTGTTTCTTTAATGGAGCTACAATTTCTTGTGGAAAGGCTTGGGTATGTAAGGGAGACAAGAAGGAGCTTTACAATTAAAACTGTTACATGGTAATCTGACTTAAAAGCATTCTGGACTTGTCAAAGAAACTAGCAATTAATTCCGAACTCTGTAAAATTTTTATCCTTAAATATATAAGAGAGATCTCTTTGGTTTGTAATTAACTTTATGGGCTCTAAAAAGATAGGCTCCAGAAAAGCATTTCCTTTCATTAAATCCTATGAGTACTGTTAGATGGAAAAGTCTTAACTATGAAAATATTGTTCAACTTAAAAGCTCAGTCTGATTCTGTTAGGAAAAACCCCACAAATATGTGTTTCAATATTGAAAATTCCTCCGCTTGTACTTAGAGTCATGGGAAGGGTTTTTTAGGAGCAGAAGCTGAAGAAGGAGGTTTGGAAACCAGCAGAGAGAGGGTTTTGTGGAGGGAAGACACGATGTCAGCCCTAGATGGACTCAGACGGGTGAGAGACAGAAGTTTAATAAACTCAGAAATATAAACTGAAGCATTTTGGACACACTATGCATTTCTCAGTGCTTTTGGAGTAAGAGTTTGTTCAGGTAAGACACTGACCTTCATGCTATAACATACCCTTGACCAGAAGGTTAGCCCAGCAGGACCAATCCAGATTGCTTATAAAGATCTGATTTTCTCCTAAAGAGGTATGTGGAACCAGCAGGTGTATTGCTGCTTTTCAGGGAAACATTTTGAAAAGTATTCATGTCATTTAAGTGCACAATATCCTACAGTAGGAGCATTATAATTTGGAAGTCTTGAATCTCCCAGTGTCTTTTTTTAAAAACTAATTCCTAATAATGATATGTTAACATAATTACAGTATATCCAGTGTCTGGGAGACCTTTTCTTGGCACCTCCTCTTTCAGAGTCCTTGAATGCAAAATTGCAGTGATGTCTTACAGACCAAAACTGATTTCAGTGGTGTGTTTTAAACAAAAAATAAAACGTCTGAGGAGAGCAGAATGTTTGTAAATCTAGTTATGGCAAGGTCAGCCAAGCCTGACTGCATTGAGGACACCTCATTGGTCAAATGAAGGTATTGCATCTTCATTTTGGTTTATGTCTGACAGATGTACTGCTGTGACTTGCAGAGTAATTTTTTGACATAAAAACTTCACTATTATGGCATAACAGAGTAGCATTTTTATTGTACATAGGATATTTCTAAACTGTTTAATTTTTCCAGCTACTTAGTCTAAGGTAGTTGGATAGTGATTGTTTATTTAAAAGATATTTTAAACAGATACATGAAATATTTTTTTCTTGCTGTTTAACTAATTTTCAGGGTTTTTTACTGTAAACTATTTTAGGAGAGAAAAGTATGTATTTTTTGAAACTCTCATCACAATATTCATGTCACTGAAAGCTTGGCTGCCTGTTTTCTCTGCAGACTTATGTAAATTTTCAGGGACCTTGTGTGAATGGAAGGAGTCTGAATTTGTGTCCATGGTAATCTGTTCAATGTGTAGAGGAA
Organism: Polioptila caerulea; assembly: GCA_013397295.1. NCBI lineage: Eukaryota > Metazoa > Chordata > Aves > Passeriformes > Certhiidae > Polioptila > Polioptila caerulea. The sequence goes on from VYXF01001322.1 coordinate 1,187,419, forward strand.
GTTACAATGCCCTTAGCCCATGAAAAGGATCAGTTGTTTTCATAGAAAGCAGTCAAGACATGCTTTGAATTCAGATAGTTAACTTAATCAGAGCTGGACTTTGTTTTGTAAGGGTTTCTCTTTGAAAGAGCTGAATGCTGGTCACCTGCTACAATCAAAATACATCATTCATCTGTAAAGGGGCATAAAAATTTAACAGTTAGCTGAAGAATGGATACATCCCTGAAACAAAGGGAAAAAAGTCCTACAATAATTTAGAATCTCTACTTGGGCATTTAGAAGCATGAAAATGCCACAGCTATCCAGGCTCATTACCTGCCTTCAGCCATGGGCAGCTGAGTGAGTTCATACTGTGCTTCTTTAGGGATGGGAATTCAGCAGTGCTTGTCCTCGCTGACTTCCTGGATGTAGTGGGACTCCTGCCTGGGCAGGACTGGCCAGCACACCTGATAGGCAGGACAGAGGGGTTTGAGCAAATGTGGGAATTCGGAGTCGTTCGACAGCCATCAGAGGACATAACAAGAATTCAAGTCTAGCCCTCCACCTCAGAAAAAATGGTTTTGCATGGTACAGCTTACACTCCTGTAAGAATAAAGTGATTGAAACTATATTTCTCTTTTGTCTTTACTAAAAGAAATCGTGTAACATGTGGGTTTTTTTCCCTGCATTTAAATGAAATTACAGTACAAATACTCAAAGAAGTATCATTAGGCAACCTGTGTTTATTTGGCTATTCAGCAGAAATTTGAAAGATAGAATAATACTTGTCTCAGCTTCATCTGTTTCAGCTAGTGAAAGTAAAAGATCCTTCTGCTTCATATCGTAATTAATCTGCTGCAGAATATTTCCAGAGATTAACAGTAGATTTGTATTAGGGATGGCTTGCTTTTGATGGTGAGGACAAGGTTGAAAATGGTAAATACAATAATGTAAGAAAATAAACAGTTTGGTGTTTATTATTCATGGAAGCATTTTTGCAGTATCTATCAAGCTCTACTTGAACATTTTCCACGTTACCAATGTTAGCTAAATAAATTTGCTTTATCGTTGCATAAAGCTGCATTTAGAGAGCATTGTAACTACATTCTTGGCCTTCCTTGAAAATGGCATTACCCAGCAGCTTTACAGTGTGAAGAGGCTGATCTTTCAATTATGACAGCAAGGACACCTGGTACTTAGCCCTAATCCAATTTAGGAGTTGTAAATCCGCAGAATTATTTTCTTAAGATTTATTTAATTATTTTTTCCTACTGTGCCCTGTGCGTGTCCACCAGTGGAGATGCTTGGACATTAAAACTGCAATGGGAAACATGAGAGCTGCTCAAGGTGTAAGAGAGAAGACCATTGATGGACAAGCACAGTGTAAGCATCAACATAATCTCATCCAGGCAGAGGCAAAACACTTAGGTACTGTAATGGCTGGCATTTTTACTGGAAATTTTTTTTTCTCCATGGGAGCAGACAATAGCAGCAAGGACTTCCTTAAAAGTTGCAACAAAAGAGAAGATCACAGGCAGAGGTAGGTTGTTAGGGAATATCTCAGATGTTTTTACAGAGGAAATGGGGATCAATGGCCAGATCAGGCTATTCTCTTGGTTCTCCACCTCAAACACAATTGGATAAAGCAGGATTTCTAGAAACTGTTCAGGGGAATAAGCAATATTAACAATAATAGTCACTTAAATTAAACTTTGTAGAGTAATTGTGATGAACTGTACAGTGAGGAATCATAGAATCAGAGCATTTGAAAATGCTATTGTCCACAACATAAAGGGTGTACTCTGCAGTGTTGGTTAGGCCAAAATCTGCTCTACTTTATTCTCTTAAAAGGGTAGTGAAAGACAGTATTGTCCAAAACCAGCATTTGCTCTTTGAACAAAGATTGCAACACAAAAGTAAGCATTATGTGATCCCAGTTCTATAAGGCAGCTGCAACTGATGGATCTGAGATTTCTTCTTTTATTAGGTGTATCACTTCACAGTCATGTTTTGCTTCTCTGATGGAATTTCAGAGACCTAAGGGGCACATAGCTAAAGAGCATCTAGGGACACACTCCTGTGAATTGAAGCAAGGGAAGGAGCAGTCATATTACTTTCTGCAGCCATCTTCTCAAAGTTAATTTTGTTGTTTACTTGGATATAAAAGTAAATTTTCTATCACAGAACAGTAAGGGACATTTAACTTAATTTTACATAGTAGTTATATTTCATCTTGCCAAATGCTGCCACTGTTTCAAACACCATGGATCATTCATGTGTGGTATGCAAATAGTAGGAATGGCCATGTTGGGTCATCCCTGAATTCAGTATTGTGTGACAGAGGCTAGTGCAGATGTTTCAGAAGAATGGGCATGAAATCATACAGTAGGTAGAAGTTAAATACTCCCCAGTCTTTTCTCATATTTCTAATCTCTGCTAGGTACCTTTCTAAATGTATTGTGATAAGACCAAGTATTCCTGATATCCTTATAGTTATTTCAGTCTTCATTTAGCTGTTATCCTGAGAAGTTTCTTGCAGTGATAATTGCCTAGACAGATGTGAATAAAGTGAATCCTTTTACTGCTTTTCTTACTTTCTGCCTCCTCATTAATGCCCCTGGGTGTTCTTGTTCTTCTAGAGAGATGGGAACAAAAGTTTCCAGTCTTCATCTTAGCAACATTCATTATTATTTATTTTTGTTTTCTTTCCAAAACAAGTATCCTTAACTTTTTCCATCTCCTTATCTAGAACTTTTCCACAGCTGCTTTCATCAATGTTCCCTCTCACCCATGTTATTGTGCTTAATTGTTTTCAAGAAGGCAAGTTCAGTACAGAATGCAATTTTCCAGATGAAGCCACACTGATGATTTGTTTAAAGGGGCAATAATATTTTTTCTTCACCATTTCTCAAATATTTCCAAATTTATACTTGGACTCCAGCTATACATTGAATGAAGAACTTGATCTAGCTGTCCAGGGATGCCCTGGTCTATGCTATCAGCTGATAAAGTTAATCAGAAACCCAGCAAAGTAAAAGCAGGGTTTTTTTCACTGCTTTTTTTCAATTACTTTTTGCTGCTACTTCTGTCAAAGCTAGTCATCTTTTGGCATTGTTGCATGTTTTCCTTTCCTTTACAGCTCTAAATTTCTTCAAAATTTACTCAAACTGAATAAATGAAGCCTCAGTGCATCACAAAGTTTTACCATATCCTCTTGGATCTTATAACTGTTTCCCTTTCTGGAAAATTAGTAGACATTTTGAGGAAATGTTGCATTGCTATTTAAACTGGAAATATTTTTATTTTGGGTAACTCTTTAAAAAGCGTGTGCATTTAATTACTAAAGGTTGGTATCAGTGTACTACCCATGGGTTTTCCACCCATGCTGTCCTTTTAATGTCTATTTGAATTATGATGCCATGATCACTCTTTAATGGCTCATCTGCCATTTGCTGGGTAACCTGTCTGCTGTGCATATTAGAAGAAAGGCTTTGGCTTGTTTCTTTTCAAAAAGAACTTTTCAGATTTGCACCAGCAGCGTAACTCTAAACTTTGTCTTGCTGGGCCAGTTACCCATTTTACGTGCAGCCATTTATGCCCAACTGGTTTGTTACATTGTGCTGATTATTTAATCTTGCTCCCCCTTAGGAATTTAATTTGCTTTTCTCTGCTAGCCTTTGTGACATAGCCACATATATTCATATTTAGATATAAAATGTATGTTTCTATTTTTATGTATTATATATATATGTATTAGTGTATCTGTTATTAGGGCTCAGACTTGTCCTTTTAGAGTCAGCTATATGTTCCGCTCCTCTCAGCAGTTTTATTTTCCCCAAGGCAGACTCCAGTGCCTAGAAATTTAAACCTCCCTTGCTCACTCAAAGAAGTGAGTTTTAGCACTCTGTTCATTTTGCCTGTTGGGGCCTGCACCCTTAAATGGAAGCATTTATAAGAAAACAGGCAGAGAGAGGGAGCTTCTTCTAAGGCTATACGTAAACTTCCAGGCTGTTCCCTATTCATAGCTCTGCATTACTAGGCGTGATATGCAAGCCAGGCTTCTTCCCAAGCACAATGGCAGAAGTGTCTAAATGGCCCTAGGACAAAGTGCCCTAATTATGTGCCCAAGGAGTACTCACAGCAGACGCACTGAATCCAGCCTATTGAAGTTTTCTCCTGTACCATAAAACCTTTATATAAATATTCATAAGAGAGAGGGGGACAGGCAGAAATGCTTCACAAGCTGCTAATTAATGCCTTTACCCATGGTTTTATTGCTCTACACCTAAACCAAGGACAGGCTGTTTTTGTCAAGGTCTTAGAGGATTTTGAGGAGCCTGCAGTGGGAGTTCAGCATTAAAATCCTCTTCTGGTACTAATTCTTCATCACTGAAGAGCCAAACCCTCTTAGTTCTGTTGGAAGTTGAGATTTGAACGAGCAAAGAGTTTAGGCAGGTGAATTCCCAATGAGGGAATGACTTTATCAGTCCTGATGTAAATTCACAAGCTTCTTTAGTGCATTGGAACCTAAGTACAAGATTCAAGCATGCTCATTCTACTAATTTACCATACATTTTTAGATAATGTTTTCGTGATTCTGGTTGCTGTTAATTAATGGAGCAATTAATTAATTTATTGGTTGGCTATAAAAATTATTCAATCCTGGTACATGAGTAATTGCATGTTTTTCTAGTTAGGAACATTGTATTTAACTTCTTCACGTTACAGTGTTTAGTTTATAATACAAATTTGCCTGTGAATCACAGTGACATTCCCAGGCTTCCAGATTTTCATTTCAAAGATTTAATTTCTCAGTATTAGAAAGTCACAGTCAATTTGCACTTGGTTATTGAGTGTTGACAGCTGACTGCCATGAGTATGAACTTTCAGTTGTATTGAACTAATGGGAGCCTAGGAGTTCTGCAATAGGATTCTCAGTTCAAACTGTGTTACACACTCAGTGTAGGACTGCAAGTAACAAGAGGTCAGAACCTCCATTTTGTAGTTCAGTGAACAAATTAAGGCTTTTCATGGAGTGCTACCACCACCTGAGACCTGTGAAAATGCTTTTTACTGCCTTAGTGAAAGATTGGATTGTATGGGGAAATGGTTATTGCAGGAAGATGAAATTTCATGTTTACAGTGATTTTTCAGACCATATTTCTGTCATTTTATGGGGCTAATGTTTCCACATTTTGGGTCAAATCTTGCTTAACTCAGTTTATGTCTGCAGACAGAATTCAACTGGCATTAGAATGGAAAGGATATGAAATAACAAAATAATGTTATGGATTTGTTTTTCTGAAATCACAAATCTGCATTGTCTGCTATTGCTATTACATAAAATGTGCATAAACTAGACATTAGGAGGATGGGTAAGGGATGGTTGTATGCCACTGTATAGGGGTTTTGTGCTCTGTCTGCATCCACGTGGGCCTTTTATTGCTCCCCAGTAACATTTACCGTCCCACTCCAAGATGAAGAGCATATTGATTAAATACAAATGAGCAAGATACATGACTATATAGGTTGTGCCAAATATCTGATCAAAACATGTCACTCTGTACTTCCAAATATTATTAGTATCTGAATTCCAAAATTGTCTTTGAAGTTCCAGTTTTGTAGATGATTGGTACAGGACTAGGACGAGATTCCTATTTCCTCCATGGTACTGTTTTGGGCATACATAAACCATGAGACAGACTTTGACAAAACCATATCAAAAGGTCACTACCGAGAAGATAACAAGTAACTGAAGAGAATTGAAAATAAAGTCAAGAAAGCAAATGTGCAGAAAATAGGTTTTTAAATTGGCCTGCCTGACCTTATTTTATTTTATAACACTCTTCCCCTTTTTTTTTCTAAATTAAATCTCTATCAGAAAAGAAAAAATCAAGTGTCAATATTGCTGTAGTTAACTACCATAAACTATCACATCCAGGAGCAATCAGTACCATGATGTTTTCAGCAATCTGTGAAAGTAAAAATATTGTTCTGTAGAACAATACACCATATTTGTGAAAAACACGAGTAAAACATACTGGTTAGCAAAAGTCTAGGGTGAGCTCTCAGTGCCTGGATTGTGTGAAAATACAGCAGTGGTGCAGCACTCCACCTGCATGGTGCAGGAGTTGGCAAAACAGAGAGGAAAGCCCAGACCATCCTCTGGAACTTCAAGCCATCCCCATTTTTTGGTACTCTTATTTTTATATTTTTGGTACTCCTATTACTTCCCAAAGTAATAATAAGAAGCTAAAACAATGTCATTTAATCTGTCCATATAGACTTTTAAATTTTTGAAATGAACTTCTGAATAGCTGAAGTGAAATGATAAAATGATATCCCACCAAAAGCAGAGGCCACAGTAATTGAACTTGGGACTATGTGTGTTTGGTAGCTGTAAAATCTGGACAAGGACTGTGGGAACCTCAGCCCCCCCCAACAGCACCAGACCCTCATCAAGCAGTCAGCTCCTTCCAGCTGCCACCATCTCCGAGCAAAGCTGAAGGATCTGGGAAAAATTCTGAGCGCACTAAATTTATTTTTTCTGATCTATGTGACATGTACTTCTTTTTTCCAGTAATTATTTGGTTTAGGTCGTGCCATAGATGTTCAATTCAATACACATTTCAAATCTATTGTGGTAAAATCTCACTTAGTAGTTGAACTTAGAATCAACAGATATATTCAACGATGAGTTTCCAAAGGCTTTTGTAATTTTATACAGCAGGAGTCAGACTGAAAAGTGACACTTAGGCAAAAGACAGACACCCATGTCCAAAGTTACCCAAGTCCTGAAAATGCTGAGAAATAAATGCCTGATTTTATAGATATTTCACTTCAGTCTCCTGAATGCTTAAATTTCTGCTCTGGAGATTGCTGGAAATTTCTTAGTCTGGATAACAGGGAGCAGCCTGGAGTATTTTTCATATCTAACACACATTTCTAATTTAAAAATTAAACATTATCAGAATAGGTTAAAAGATGCATTTTTAGCATTAAGCTCCATGTAACCTGTTGCTGACACTAATTCTCCTTTTCACTGCATCCTACTGGCTTGAAAACTCCATGAATATCGAGACAGATTCTTCTTTCTCTGACTGGGGGGAGGTGAATCTGTGGGGCAGTTGCTCCTTAAGAGCACTCAAAAGGCAAATACAAGGTGTCTGCAGGGGCAGAGGGGAGGTAATGCCCTGTGCCCATGGTGAGGGGAACTGAGGATGCCCTGTAGGGTAAAAGGCAGCATAGATTTTGTATCAACTCAGTGTATTGTTAAATCCAGTATCATGAATGAATTTTAAAGTAATTGCATTATTCTGTTTATTTTCTCTGTGGTCTCCCTTATGCCACTACATTAGTAGTTCTGTTGCATTCTAGTAAAAAAAGAAAATTATTTAAAAATTGTAACACAAACTCATAATTATGTCTTTGTTTTGACTCTGATTTGTGTTTCTAGTGTGCCAGTGTTTGTCACATTTTTCTCTGTTGTCTCTATCGATCATGAGACACTGTTTTCTTTTACAAATGATGTGTTTCTGTGATGAGTTGCAATAAGGAAATGGCTAGAGGAAAAGAGTAAACATGAGATTTAAAACATGATGTTATCATAAGGAAGAACAATATGTGTGTGTATGTATTTATATACTCCTTTTTGACAAATCCTTATAGATGGGCATTTATGAGGGCATACTGATACACATATATAATATAATTGTTAGGATTTGTCAAAAAAAACCACAGGTTGTATATTGCTTTACATGTTTTTATTCATTTTGTTTTCATTATGATCATATGTTTGTTAGGAAATAGATATTTTTAGAGATATGCAGTTGCTATTGGGTTTTCATGGTGAGCTTTGGAATTTTTCAGTCTTGATGTTATGATGTATAGTTTCCTCAAGGGAGTAGAATGATGTTGATATTGTTTTATAAAAGGTATGTGGCATAATCCCTGGACTTACTTGAATATTTATTAAAAAATCATTCCCATGGTTATTGAAAAATAATTTCATTGAGACTGTAATATGACTGGAGGGATAATGGTTGAGTTGAATTTGCAATTCCAGCAAAGGAAAATATATAATAATTAAAGACTTCTTCCTATAAGGAATATATTTCTCTCAATACTCGCTCCACAAACATCTTCAAAGGATCCAGTCTAAGGCTGTTCATTCAGATCCCCAGGATGATTTTAGCCATTGAAATATTTTGCAATAGGAAAAGTTTCTAACAGCCTGACTTCACAATCCCTACTGTGCTAAGAAAGCATTTATTTTAGTAGATGCTACTTTGAGGTGGCTTGCATAAGGTTTACTCTCAAGAGTTTTAGATAAATATTACCAAAGATTTAGAGCTTTACTGGTTGGTAGCTGCTAATATTAACAGAGAGGCATTGAAGAAACAAAGTAATTTTTAAAAACCCACAACTTTCCAAAAGCTAGTTAAATGTGAATGCTGGGATTTTGGATGTAGGAGTTCAATTCATTGTATTTTTCATTGCACTTTTATCTTGTTTGCTGGAAAGAGAATTGTGAATGTTTTTACATTTAGGTGTGAAATATAAGAAGCAAAGCACATATTCTTCATTCCTAATTATATTTGTTACAGTACTTGACACATGATTTTGCTAGAAATTGGGATCATTTAAGTTATTGGAATACCTAGACTGTTGAAGAGGATTATGCAAATAAAATTATGTTGCCTTTACTATTTATGTTTAAGCAAAGTTCAGTTGTTTTTATCTCTTTCTTATTTCTCTGGTACTGCTATAAGAGAAACAAATTAATTTTGAAATCAAATGTCTGTAGTTTCTCCAACTTTATTAATTTCTTGTTTGTTCATATCTGGTCTGGATTTACTTTTTAGTTGTATGATTCCATGAATTTACTTGTGTTGTGTTAAAAGACTCCCTGGGTATGGGGAAAAGAATCTGGGTAGCAACAGAGTTATAAAAGACTTTGTGTTAAGAATCACTCCTTGGTACCTTTTTTTTTTCAATATCAGTTCCAATTTCTATCATAAACACCACCTTGCCTCAGTTCATACATGGGACAAGGGTGTAATATTTTTGGGGAATGACAGTCTTGCTAAGTCCCACCTGGTTTTGGCTTTGGACAGATTCTTAGGTGCTTCAGCATCAATCTAGTCCTGTAGTTTTGCAAGGCTATCTCCTTCTGCAGGACCTTAAATTGTTGATAAATCTTTGTGTTTAGCCCAAGGGCTTCACAGGCACTTCACTCACCTGTGCCTGTGCAAAGATTAAACACAGGTAAGTACCACTCTCCCATCTAAAAGCTGTCCTGTTACCTTGGTTTAAGTGAGCAGACAATTGAATGCTGTGTCAGTGACCAAAGAAGCCTTAAATTTGCTGTAGATAATGCTTCAGCTGTTGGGAAATGGCTGTGTGGGAGGCTGAACTCTATCAGACCATTTGGGTGCACAAGATCCCAAGTGGAAGGAGACCTCTAACATTTCCTACTACTTCACCTGCAGTCAGAGTGAAGGTGGCAGCCTGTAATTTAACCATGTTCAATCATATCCTAGTTCCCTCCCAATTTCCACTGGCTACTTTGGAATTTCAGGGCCACTCTAAACCTCAGCATGTAAAATTCCGGAGGAGTGGAACCTAAATTGGTTAAACTAGATACCATGTTACCTTTGCATGTACAAATGCATTGGAAAATTGAGATTAAATGTGATTTATAAACCTTAGCTGATGCCATGTGTATTATATTTTTAATTCATGGCACTATTCACCGTAAAGTTGTGACAGGTGAATTAAGCACTGTGCCTATTAATACTCTGATAGCTACTTTTAAATTAAAACAGTCAATCTTTTTCTTCTACTTTTTCTTCTACTTTTTCTTCTAATTTTTTTTTTAACTTGAGCACTATTTATGTTAGTAAATAAACACAACATTGGAATGAGCAGCCTACACATCAAGTGTGATGGAGGGGACTGATTCACCTCCTATATACCCATTCATGTACTAAAGCCTGAAAAAGGCCTACACAGAAGAAAATGTGGGTATAAAAAGATTTCTAAATTTCACCAATGGTGTGAGAGTTCTCAGACAGGTCTTGACAGAAGACTTAGACACTTTGACGTTCAAGGAACAAGAATGAAATTGTAGAGGTGGATTATTAAAGTATTTTTATGTTGTTAAGAATTTTACAGATGGTATTACAGAATGAAATACATTCACAAGAAGATGGAGACCTTACTCAGGCAAATGTGGATAATTCTGTTAAAGGGATTTATAGTTAGCTACTGTCTTTTAAAACATCAAGACTGTTACCAGGTTAAGCTCTGAATCTTTTCATTTCCTCTATCAGTATAAATTAGAGTTATCTCAGTTGAGGCAATGAAGCGACACCATCATAAGATTGATGAAAGATATAGAAGTGGATTCTGTGACCTTCCTGTCAGTGAAAGAAGCTAAAATAAGTAAATCAAAAATGTGGAAGAAGCAATCCATTTATCGTAAGATGTAATTTTGCAGTTTTACCTCTGTTTAACATTCTCAGAAGCAGCATCTGTGTATTGAAACTCTATCCAATCTATTTAATTGTATTCGTTTCATATTTGAGAAGCACCAAGCATCTCTTTTGTTAACTACATGTAGATTCTTTAAAAAAAAAATTATTATGCCATTTTTGCAGTTTATCGCACAGATTCTCTTTCAGCTACCCTATATAAGCATTATTACCATACCATTGCAGTTTGTTCTGAATTCCTAATTCTTCTCCAGTGAAGATATGTGCATCTTAATTTACAAATAAACCACTTGCCTGATAACCTGTCTCTGATAATAACCAATGCCAACTGACAAGGTGAGTGGATTAAAAGAGGGCAAATATGCAATGAGAATTTTCCAGCATAATCCTCCCAATTTCATTAATAGAATTAGTGAGCCAAAAGTGGTGTCACTGTGTTCAAAGAAGTGTTTGTGGATTTCTACTTCACAGATTTTTAAATAATTTCCAAACTTGTGTAATCCTCCAATATTCATAGCTTCTCACTTCTGCAGATATTAATACCAGTTTACATTGGTGAGCTCTCATGAGACACAATTTGCTTGAAACAAGAGCTTCTGTTTTTCTCAAAGAGAAGATTATCACAGTTTTCAGTGGTTGCTCATCCTTGTTGTTATTCTGAGAGTTCCTGTGCACATCCTTGGCCTATGAACCATGCATTGAATCTTCCCCATGTAAATTGGAATTTTAATACCAACAAAGCCTTTATCTCCATGGCTATACTGCATTGCCATTATCCACTTATACCAGATGAACACTTATGACTTTAGAATCTATCCTCTTTGCTCTCAAATTAGATTTTAGGAGGAAAATATTGAATGGGCCATGTATTCCAGGATCAAATTGTGTTTGTAATCTAAGTGCATAGTTCATAATGTCTACCCATACTGTACATGCAGAGCACCAGTGTCCTATTTGTAGATCTCACTAATGCTGACATTACTTAATGTGCCCCAGTTCCCATAAATATGTCATGCTGGTGTCAGAATCTCATAAATGCCTGCTCCACTGCAGGTGCAACTCTCTAGTTCAGATTGATTGGAGGTAAAAGCACAAGGAGGCTGTCCCTTTTTCCTCTTGAGTCTAGCAGCTGGTATGTCTTGACACTGCTGTGGCACAAAGGACATCAAGGGTAAAATTACTGCATCCTGGTGTAAATGTCAGTCCCAGATGATGCCTGAGTCTGTATCCTTTGTAGCAAAGCAGCAAGATGAGTGCAGCATCCCCAGATTGTCAAGAACCGTCCTTAGAAAGCCGTTTTATACCAAGGCTTAGGAGGAGGATCTCTGGTGGATACTTGGAGCTTGTTGCCTCAGCATCTCTGAGAGGAATTTCCCCAAAAGAATTCAGAGGTTTAAGGTGCCATTTCCTCTTCTCTGTCTCTTTTTTCTGGCACAAAGTGTTGAATCAACAGGATCTCCCTCACAGACAATTCTTTCTGTTAATCATTAAAGCTAATAATTTTTCACCTTTAGATATGCATAAACATATTGAGGATTAGAATGCTTCATTCACAGCACTAAATCAAAAGAAACTCAACTGAGGCCAGTAAGTACAAAAGGAATATCAGACTCATATCAGAAAGAAGAAAATCTGGTTATTTATGCTTTTTAAACAGGAAAAAGTATCTACAAGATCTTATTACTCCTAGAACTATATTCTAAGCAGAGATCATGTTCTCTCTTTGCCCTTGTGACTGAACATGAGACAGGGTCAGTCACAAATCAGTCAGTCCTGCTACCTATGAATAGCAGGGGAGCATTTGCCACCATTATTTCTGATTTCATGGGCCTTGGGCACTGGGACACATACTCTTTTGACCGATTATAAGAAGGAAACAAGTCTTACAGCCTCAGACAGAAACATTTGACTTTGAAGGAAGGTGGTAAAAGGGGGAGAGAAAAGCATTTAATGATATCTTGCATGTCTCCTTAATAGGCATAGAAAAATAACCATAAAACTGTTCAAAACATAATCCCAAAAGCAAGCTGCCCTGTTCTGTGAAGAAATCAACAGTTTATGGAAACATATTCAATTGCTTCCTGGAAACAAAAAAGAAAATTTAGTATTTTTTGCTTCATAAAGCAGCACCTCATCCAATAAAATTCAAACTATTTTAGACACTGGCTGGAGACGTCAGTCAGTGTCACAGGAGTCATGCAGACTGTCAAGCTGATCAAGCTCAATCAGTATCATAGATGAAAATATAAAACCATGAACTTTACATCAATTTTGCCTTTTTTTTTTTTTTTTTTTGTGAAGATGTTCTTCCCATCTTCATTTAAATTAAATGCAAGGAATATAACTACAGTATTTAAACAGAAGTACCTGCTGTCATATATCATCAGCAAAAGGGTTGTAGATTTGTTAGCTTTAAATAAAATAAAAAATAAAATAATTTTCTCCCAGCTGGTCTCTACACTGTTTAACACTGACAGTTTACACAGCAATAGAATGTATGGTTGTGTTTCCCAGGGCAATTTACACAGCAGCTCAAAGGAACAATTGCTGCATGGCTCAGCCTCACACTCACACAGCACTTTCCTCCACCACTCATGCTAGCTAGGAATCTTTAGTCATTCCCCAGATGAAATTTACTTTTCTTCCCCAGTTTTACCACATACTTAAAGTGTAAAGAATCAAGACCAAAATCACTGAGAGTCCCTGCAGATGCAAGAAGGTTCATGTCTGTGAGTGTGCTGTGGAGGGGCTGTGGACACATAGCTGGCAAATAACAGAGGAAAGAAGGTTTATCAACTCCTGACACATCCTGGAAACTTTAAGGACTTTCTGCAAGATTTACTGGGTCTATAAATGTGTGATGCACCAAACAAAGTGAACCTTGCTCTTGTTTTTCTTATTCATTGAAGCTATCACTTTTTCTTCAGCAGAACTCCCTGTGAAATTTAAAAAGTAGTAGGAAGCTCTCATGTCCAGGCCCTGCTTAGTTTGCATGTGACCACTCAACAGATTGCGGGAAGTAAGAATTAGGAGGACAGTGGAAAAGGAGAAAAATGGAGACATCAAATAACAGCTGTTAATCATGATTTACACAGCATTCTTTTCCATAGTTAATTGAAGGAGCAGGCACAATGCACATTGGCTTGGAATGTGGTCCAAATACAACTTTGGTGCATGCAAATCTTTTTCCACTGCCCTCCCTTGCCTGTGAGGTTTGCTCTTAGCCAGGAGTCAATGTAGTGAATAGGGATAGTTTGGTATTTTTTGTCAGGGAAGGAGAATAAAAGAAGAATATTAAAGGACAATCACATCACATGGAGGAGGTAGAAGTCTGGTGAAGTTAATAAAAGATGGACTTCAGATAAGTAGCAGAAAGTCACTGTAAGACACACGAACATGTAAACTGGCAAATAGCAATGATTTAACATCCTGTAATCAGTACTACATTTCTGCATGAAAGAAAAAGAAAGGAATGTTATGAAACTGTTTCATTAAATTATTTATTGCAGAGTATGAGCAGAATTCTGTGGCATTTTCTCAAGGAAGCAATCCATATATGTGTTCAACTTGCTTGAGGGCAAATATTTCTTAGATAAGTTGTATTGTACTTCTCTAGAACAGTAATGAGGATGGTTAACATTACGGTTTTTGAAATGATGATCTTAAAAAACATGTATCTGCAATTTACATGCTGTTGTAATTATTAGGGGGTATAGTCGTCTATTTGCCCATATCAGATTGTGTTGCTAGAACTGCCCTAGGACTGGCTTAAAAAGAATAATAGTGAAGGTTATTCAGTAGTCAAAGTCAATGAGCATTTATACAGTTAGCTATTTCTCTCTAGAAAAATATGAAAGTAATTCAAAAGTAACTAGTATCTAACCTTCTCTCTCCATCAAATTTATGGACATACAAGTAATATTTTGTCTATAATTATGCCAATGACAGAACACAATTAAATTATATTTTAGAAGATTTTATTTATTATCTTTATCATTTATATCAACAGTACAAAGTTACAGAAAACACATAAAGTCATAACCACACTGAAGCAAAAGTTTAACTGTCATTGACATCCTCTTTGCCTAGAATGGTTCTTTTAAAGGACATCACAAAACAGGATTTCTTTGTAAGAGAATTGGGGGGAGGGAGGAAGGAAGGAAGGACGGATGGATGGATGGATGGATTAGAAATCTTCTGTTTGTTCTACTTGTGTCCTTAATATCCTAGAATGTTAATGATATTTAGATTCTGTTTAACCAGTACTTATCATTTGAGGTCCAAGATAAGGACAAAGTAAATTATTCATCATTAATTAAAACAGTGATTATCTTGTTGAAGGGGGGTGTGTCATAAACACTTCAAGGTCCTGTTAGGTTTCCAGTTTTAATACTGTAAATTATTACTATTTTGCAGATTTGGTCTACGGATACTATAGACAACAGAGGAAATTGATTGAAGAGATTGATTGGTCATATACAGGTAAGAAAAACTGTCTATTGAATAACTTATTTCACCTTGTTATTTTTGTGTTCATTGTTACATTTTTAAGAGGCTCACATGTCTGTATACCACTTGCCATACACCTAAACAATTTCTAAAGTGTAGGAAATGGAATCTGAGAAGTACAGGAACTTTACTATAGGAGACTATTTTCATCTATTTAGATTAGTATTTTAATCTACTTAGTAATATATTACATCTACTACTTTTGGAAAGAGAAAGTCCTCATCCTTAAAACCTCAACCTGAGACCTGGCTTATTTGGTGAAGGCTGAGCCAGTAAATTGTTAGGTGCTTGTTAATAAACTCAACATTATTGTTCTAGCGAATCTGAAAAGCAGTCAGAAAGGCTGAAACAAGGCGCAGCACATTATGTGAGAAAGAATCTCTCTGTATACTGCTTATGAACTTCTACCCTGTGCTTGTGAGCACTTGAGCATCCTTTCCAAGTCCCACCCTGACTCTCCTAAAAACTCAGTCAGTCATTTTGTCTCTCTCATTTGAGGAAGAAAGATATACCCTAAAATTCTTCATGACCGTTGCCTCATTAAAGCACAAGGGAAAATTCACAATTAGCCTCTTATGTTCTTGTGTACAAGTTAAGTGCTTTCAGTAATACTGAAAAGGTAATTTTTCCCTAGGTGTCTTTTGCCCAACATGTAGGAAGTGAGTTCTTATGGATATGTGTCGGCTCTTACATTTCAAATTACTTAAGTTACTGTTTCAAAAATACCAAAATGTGAAAAATAAGGACTGTCAAATTTCAGTCTTTCATAAATTTGATTCAAAATATGTTCCTGTAGTTAAGGAAAATTACACTTCTTTTTATTTCTCTTACTCTCTTTCTCATTTTCAAGGCAGTTTTTATCTTCTATTGTAAAACATTTCTAACAAGTTTTAAGCCTAGAGAGAATTGAAACAGGGTAGTCATAAACCCTTCAAAATGAGATTTATAATGAAAACTCCCACTTACACAGATTGTAGTGCAAAATTCAAGCATAAGATCAATCAATACAGTATTTCATGTTCAAAGGCGATCTGTTTTTTAATATTGTAGTTAGAGGACTGTGGAGATAAACCTCCTGGATTCCTGGTGACCAGAGGGCAATCTTTGAAGGATAGCAAATGGAGTTTGTTTAGGATATCAGAGGATGTAGCTCTTCCCTAGGCTGCACAGAGCACCCATGCACCGTGCAGCTGCTGCAGCATCCACAGGTCACCCTTGATGGATATTTTGTATGGAAAAATAGCACAGACTTGGCATGTCATATGATCCATACCTGTTGTTTCTCTCCCTTAACATATATAACCTGTGTGTAGTCATCTCAATTCATGTGCTTTGCTCTAGTGACTTCCCAGCTGGCAAAGCCTTTCTCCCCATTCAGACCTGTAGAGGAGCCCTGCCCCGTGAGCCCTGCCTGGCATCCTGCTGCTCCTGCACCCACCCTCCCAGGATGCATCCTACCCTGCTCCTGCTGCCTCACCGGCCCCTCTGCTGCACAAACTCTGTGTGCCCCCAGCATTCTTAAACAGCTGACTGCTTATGTGGTCAAAAATGGATATTCAAAACTTTTGGGAAGGTTGCATATAAATCAGGTACTTGGAGCTTAGGGCTAGCAACTGTTTGCAAACTGAGTATTTTGGGATGCTTTGCTGAAATACCAGGTAATTGGTTCATGGTGTAAGGTGGAATACACAAACCCAGCTTCCACTAATAAAGATAGCCTTCCTGAATCTGAAAAAAAATTACAGATTTGAACATTGTGCTTTGGAGGCACAGAAGTCTAGAGACTGAAGCTCATCTCCTTCATTTATAATAGTTTAAATTATTTTATTCCTGAGGCAAGAATTATCAGGTACTATATGTATAAGCACTGTACCTAGCACAGGCATATGGTTGTGAGGCATAGACCAACATGCACACTTCTGAATGGATGAACTATGCTTTGCCAGTACATTTTTTCCTCAGACACCAATTATGTTCTACTGTCTTATAACCTGCTCACTGAAAGACTGAAAGTGAAAAATTTCATTGAAAGTGAAAAATTAGATTCAATGTGCCAATGAAGTGTTTTGGATAGGCCTGGGGATCCTGAAACCATAGAGTCTAATTCACCATGGGTAAGAGAAATCCAGCTGGCTTGGTAAATTAACCTGAGTTTCAGCAATGTAATTCTTTATATCAAATAAGAAATTTCAAATACATTAGCCACAGTGGGTCAATATACTCCTTTACTGGGATGGTGCTGTGAGGTGAAGGTAAAATGGAACTAGAGAGTTTTACCTGCTAAAATAATCCATTTTCTGAAGGTGAAGTTTCATAATAAAGCCATTTCACATGCTGGAAATTAATGTGAGTTATCATCAGGTTTTGACTCTTGGATAAATGTATAATGAAGTCATAAATGCTACTGGAAACATTTTGTGATACTTCTAAGAGCTCTGTTTTAAGCCATGAACAAAACATGTATTTTCAAGCACTAATTTAATATTTTGTGTCCTGACTTTGCATGTATTTGCATAAACAAATATGATGTTAAAGAACTGGAAAGTGCAAGTTCTTGTTACAGATGCATCCAATTTTTTCTGGAATAAGGGGATCCTGAAGCTAGCCTATTTGTAAAACTTGCTTTATTTTAACAAACTTTGATTGTATTTTTCATTAAAGCAGTTGTAGAAATTTTTAAAAATACCATGAATATTTTCAAATGGTGTCATGTGGCAAAAAGTGGATCCAAACATTTTTTGTTGTAGAAAAACCTGGTGTACTGTGACAATTTGATTTCCTTAAATCAGTTACATACTAATTGATAAGCAAAGGTCATTTAGACAATAGATAACTGTACCACTAAGTTTAGTCATCCACGTATTATTTCAAAGCATAAAGCAAGTAATATGAGCTTCAGTTACTTTCTGTGATAGAGGTGAAAGTTCTGGGGGGGGTTTTGATGCTTTGCTTATCTAGACTCTTTTTGACAGAAGGTATGATATAATGCTGTTTTCTGGTTCTGATGTCTAGGGGTTTTTTTAACAGGGCTGATTGACAGTAGTTCATCAAAGATCCAAATCTAAAAGTTCACATGTAAAACTAGCAAGTGATACCACAAAAAATGTTTTTTTTTTCCCCCAGTGAAATGTCTTTCTGTTGTGTCTCACTCTTGGGATTTTGGTTCTTGTTCACAAAAAACAAGTTATGTGCTTTAGGGGGAAAAAATCACAGCTGAAATTTGTTAAAAGCAAGAGATTCTAAACAGTCTTCCAGGAATTAGCAAAGCCAAGAGTTTAAAACATTTTTTAGAAATTGAATATTCTATGTAAATGAATACCATAGTCAGATCAGTGTTCTTTGCCTTGCCATGTAGCAGCGTTATGTTCAGCCTGTGCTGCCATTTATTATGTGATACACTGTTACACAATTGCCTTGTAAATATTGGCAACTCTGATCTTGAGGAAAGGGAAATTTTGGTATAAACTGATTGGTCTCCAGGTATTCAAAGAACATTTTTATTATTTGCAAGCAGAATCTGAATAATATTTCTTTTTTCTCTGGGGAGAAGCATCATGAATCATAGAATCACAGTGTAATTTATGTTTGAAGGGGCCCTGGGAAATCATGTGACTCCAGCCTCAGCTCAAAGCAGAATGAACTTCAAAGCTGAAACAGAAAAAGAATTGAAAATCTCCAAAGAAGGAGGTGCTGCAGTTTGGTCAATATGTTCCATTGTTATTTTGAAAACATTTTTTTCTTTTACTCAGCTTCAATATGTCTTATTGCAGTTTGTGGCCTTTGCTTCTCACCCTTTTTCCTTGTGCGCTGCTCTCTAGATGGCCTTTACAGAGCAGTAGACTTCAGCTAAGTTCCCTCTCAGCTTAAGCTTCAGCAAACTCAGGTCCCTCTCTCCTCATACGTGATGTATTTCAGCCCCCAGACCATCTCAGCAGCCCTTAGTTTGTAAATATCCATCTCATGCTGGGTTCAGGAGGAAATCAAAATGGGACCCTGCATTCTCGATGTCAATCACTGGCGTGCAGTAGTGGTGTGATTCCATTTCTCTCATGCTGCTGGCTCCACTCTTGCGAAGGTAGCCCAGGACAGTGTTTGTCTTCCTGACTGAAAAGGCACACTGCTGACACACACACAACTCACTCCATCAGGATTATTGATTATTTCAGGATAATTTTTAATATCTGGTATTTCTCATGTAATGTATAGTGATGGGGCTCTTCTGGCGCTTGCACCAATACTTCCTTCAGTAACAATGCCTAAATAAAATGATTTCTTTGTTTTGCTCCCCTGTTGAACTAATTGAACTAATCTTGTTAAACCTGGAATTGTTTGTGTCTGATTCAACAACCTCCTGGAGATATTTCCCTAGTTTATCATTCCCATTACTGTTGCTACACAGATAAACTTCAGGGTTTGCCACCCCAAGTCTTACAAATGTGCTATGATTGCTTCAAATGTTCATGCCTGTAGTTCGGCTCAGAAATTAAAATGGCCTTTGTTTTCAGTGGCACTGAGAAAGTGCAATTTTCTTTCTTGCCCAAACAAGAGCTAATATTTTAATTTCAAATGTTCTGTCATATTTCAATACGGAGGAGATTCCATTCCAAAGTCACTGCTCATAGTTTATGGAAAAGTATGTTTTTGCTTATATCCATAACAATGCATGGGTGTATTTTGCTTTTCACTTAGCCTAAAAAGTGAGCAAGGGTCTGCACTATCTCAGCTGTAGCTCACCAGAATAATTTTAATGCTGGTAGCTAACTCTGCTTATTCCCTAAAATGTCTGCTGCTTCTGCCACCCACCAGTTCAGTCCAGGTAAAGTGGAAAATTTGAGTCTTTCCTCTCGTCCTCACCCTGTCTGTGTGTTCAGCAGCCATCTGCTGCGAGCATGGACAAGGTCGGGCACGCAGGTGCTGCTCCCTGCCCTGCAGCTACAGTGAAGGAGAGGCTGTGCTGATGAGTTTGTGTGAGCGTGGGCATGGGGCATGTTCCCTGTGAGACAGCTCCAGGAGCAGGGCAAAGGGAGTCAGGAGGGAAGGGCAGGGGGCTGGGCCGTCACCTCCCAGGGTGCAGCATGATAGATGAGCCATTTTGTGAGACAAATCCTGACAGTCAGCCTGTGTGGGAGACTGGGATGCATCAGCAGGAGCCTGCTGGAAGTGGATCCAGGAGCTGCCTGCTGAGCTGTCTGCTTTAATGGACAGTTCTGCCAGACTAGACTGAAACTTCTCCAAGAAAGCCCTGGCCAAGAGTTGATGAAACCTTCTGCTTTCAGTGGCTTGATAAAATTGTGTTCTGACGAGATGATGCATACCAAATTAAGTTCAATTTTTTTTTTCCTTGCGAAGTAACTACCATGGCAGTATTGGCATATATCTTCATGAGAAGATCTAGTCTTTTTATGACTTCCTGCCAAATACATCATTTTGTGCTTTCTATTCACCAGGTGTAATCATAACTGATATGCTGCATCAGTTATGGGTAATAAAAAAAAGCCTATGCTCTTGGACTGTGTGGGTTCCTTCAATAAAAGGTGCAGCATAAGTGAAAATAGCATAATTTCTTTTATTAACTCATAAAAATATTATGCAGAAGGTCTTTTCTTTTTTAGTAGACCTTATGTTTCAGAAGCTATCATACCTTTTCTTGCATGACAGCTCATTACATGTATTTGTAACCCTCAGATCACACAGTCACTCATGCTTTCAGTCTTCCATTACTAAATTTACAGGATCACTAATTTAAAAGCCTATTGCACTGTTACTGTTTTTGGAAAGCTCATGATTCCACAGCAGAAATAACGTTGTTATGCATCTGTTTGCATCAAAGGGACAAGGTGTCTTCAAGTGAAAAGCCACATGCTGGCATTTCTGACCATCAAAAAATTTTAAGATATCTTTTAAGATATCTCAGTGTACTGAATCAACTGCGCAAGGCATGTTATTCTAACCAAAGTAGCTGTCTATTCAGTATATTTGTGGATTTTAAATTAATATAAAATGATATGGTTCAGAAGTCTGTTTATGAGAAGCTTTCTTTTCAATGAAGAAAGCTGATCTTTGAGCAGTAGAAAGCTCTTAGCAGCAAAGTGGAATTTATTTAGCTTTTATTCAGTAATATTTCCAGGACAAACTGAGTGGAAAACTTTTCAAGGGATTTTAGGGAAGGAAGTAAGAGAATTGGACCCCAAATTCGTGGAATTTTCAAAGTTGGATGTTTGTTGGACAGGTGTGAAGAACTGCATGTTGGTATTCATATTTGTCTCATCACTGCTAAATTATAGCTTTTTTATTTCAATTAATATTTACGTAATTACTGTGCCAAAGTTTTCTGGTAAGAAACACAGGTAAGACTGTTCCTTCCTCCATTTCAGTCCTCTAATGCTATAAACAAAGAAAACCATTTTCACAAAGTGCACAGCAACTTTTTCTGAATATCATCCAGATTTTTCAAATGCAAGGTTGGTTTCTGAAGTACAGAAGTCTAAGTGTGAGATATTTGTATAGTGTGGCACTGCTGTTATTCCAAGGTCTGTTCAGGGGTCAGAAAGATGTAGAAACTTCCCATTAAGTAAATGCATTTAGAAATGAAAAGCTGCTTTAGGAGTGCTGTCTTAGGGAATATACCAAAGTCAAATGGAAAAAGCAAATTTTGAATATCTCACAGCAGACTGCAGCCTCTTGTTAAGCCTCTTTGCCCTTCAAAATTATCATAAAAGTATCCATATGCATGTACTACTGAATGATTTTTCATTTACGAGTGCATTCAATTTATGCTGCAGTAGGAAGGTTATGTTCTTGGGGACCACTTGCTTACCAAATTCACAGATGATTACTTTGAAATCACCTCCATATCAAAATGATCTGTCTGTTTGTGAGTTTTAGAGCCCAGCAAATAATTCTCACATTGCTTATGTTTACATAAGGCCGTATTTAATTATCTGCTCTATCCAATTCATTTAGGACTTCCTTATTGACATTTTTACTCAAAGGCTATTCTGCTGTATTTATAACAGCCAAATGTTTTCCTGATGAATTCAAGCCCCACCCATTTCAGTATAGACAGTTTGATAGTACCTAATAAATAATTCTGTGCAATTTAGTCACAAATTTGAAGCTATTCCTGATCTTGCCCTATCTCATTATTCAATAGATATCAAACCCTTCTGGGCAGATTTTCCATGTAATGTTCTTTAACCCATAAGTGTTAAAGCAGTCCCCCAAAGGGCAGGGTTAGACAAGTCTGCGAGAGAAGGAAGATAAAGGGTACAATGAAAGATCCTGAGCAGGAGGTGACAACAGCATGTGGCTTCTCTCTTGACAGCACAAAGCCTTGCTGTAGGCTCAGGATGCCTCAGGTGCCCCTGAGGACTGGAACGGGCTCCTCAGGGAAGTGGCCACAGCCCCAAGCCTGTCTGAAGCATCTGAAGCATGATTCAAGAAGCATCTGGACAACACCCTCAGGCACATGGTGTGATTCTTAAGGTGTCTTGCAGAGTGCAGGAGCTGGTCTCAATGATCCTGCTGGGTCCATTCCAACTCAGTGTATTCTGTGTTTCTGTGAAGCCACAGCCTCCACAAGCTCAGGGAGTGATGTTGGCTTGGCACGTTGCAAGTGTGCTTGACTTAGTTGAGGAAGGCATAGGAGAAAATTTCAGTTTCTAAATTTTGAATGCTAAATTACCGCAAATTACTGTAAGCAACTCAAATTTTTTTGCTGTACTATGGAATTTCATATTCAAATGTTATAACTTCTTTTCCCACAAAAAAAAAAATCCAAAACTTTTCAATTTGAGAAACTAGGGAAGCCCATCAGCATTTCTGTCTTGGAATAATCAGCATTTGCCACTAGATTTATCAGTTGAACTGTTCCCTCAGTCCTTCAAATGCCAGAATCACAAAATTTCAGCTCTGAGCATCTCTTCCAGCTGTGAAAAGTGCACGAGTCCTTTTTTTAAGAAGCCAGGTCTCTCTGCATACATATTTAGCTGGTTCTGACTATGCTTCAACAGTTGTGCTTGCAACAAACTCCATATACAAGCTACGGTGGCCTCTTTCTGCTCTCTTCCAAGAGCTTTCTTTATAAGAGAGGAAACTGTGGCTTGATCTGATATTGCCTGGCATTGATCCCATTTTAGGAGCCACAGAAACAATTGACTTGTCTTCTTTCATCCTTTATCATAGATGCTGCATTTGAAACCTAAGCTGTTTTTCCTCTGTCAGTAGCTCCTCTGTCAGTGCACTTTATCTGATGAAAACTGCGTTAACAAGAGACGTTTTCAAAGGGTAGTTAAGAAAATTAAGATATTAAAAATGTAGAAGCAAAGAGAGGGATAATGTTTTGAATGCTAGAAAAAAGAAAGAATCATTTACATGTAAGGACTTGGAAATTTGTTTCCCAACTTCTGATGTTTCCCTAGCTGTGTAAGGAACGGATTCAGGGCTTGAGGGCATGGCTGTAGACTGATTGCAATTATTTTACTGTGTTAGTGGTATAAACAAGCCCACAACAAAAAATACCCAATTTTTTTATTACCCTGCATGAGTAACTGAAAGGGAAAAACTGAAAAAATATTGTTGCTGGAGTATTTACAAATACTGGGTCAATGATTAATAAATTCTTTTCTCCTTTTTCAGAACAGAGTGGCTTTTCTGCCTACCAGTCCATGTTTTGACTGCTTTGCATATACACAGCATAGTGTGATCAATCTCTGTTATATTTTTTCCTGTTGTTTTTCAGGAAAGCAAGTATTGATGGCTGGAGTTCTAGTCAGTGAAAAATTACAAGTTAAAAGGTTTTTTATTATTATTATTCAGATGTAATTTTTTGAAAGCTAGCTTTGTAGTGGGGCTGTGGTAGTGTGAGCAGAGGAACACTAGTGCATTACCTGTTTAATCTGTATCTCACTTGCTTTCCAAGTATCCAAAATAGATGCAAAGTGGCCAGCACAAACAGGCAATAGACAATATCTAATATATATTCTTAAGGAGTGGGAACATACTTTTAAAAAGGCAAGCATTCAATTTTTTCAGCTGTAGTACCCACTTCACAAAGATTCAGTACATTATTATCATGGCTAATCTTTACCAATGCATTCAGCCACCAAGATGAGATCTGTACACCTGCCAGTCCTAATGTGTATCTGATCAAAATGAGAGCAGTACTTGTTCTCCTCTGTGTGAAAGTAACTGATGATAATCTGTTGCAGTGGCTTGATCACACATCTGAAGTTCCCTTTGAAATAATTTGTTTTTCTCTCAGAGAAGCTGTGAAGCATGTGCTAAAAAGAGCTTTTCTGGATGACTTCCTGTGTCTCCTCATTTCATCCCATTCTCAGAAGAAATCTTCCTATCTTTTCCAATTTATACTTTTTTTTTCTTCTCTGAGAGTGCAGCCACGACTTGTTTCCCTTTTGCATTACAAAATTTTCCTTTTTCCCACCATCAAATAATCATGTAGAGTTTTGTTGCCCACTTCTCCCTGACATTCTTTATAGCTCCATGAAGTAACTGTCAGTTTGCCGCTTTATCTCCTGTGTTTCCAGGAAAAACTTTCCTCCCAAGTAACTAATGGAGAAAGAGCTGGCTGAGTGTTTCCATGACTATCTTGCAGTCTCTCCCAGCTGCCTTTTCCTAAATGTCAGAGCCACTCTCCAGCGTGGTTGCCATGGTGCCTTCAGCTGGCATGCCTGCAAGGTTCACAGAGCCAGCACAGCCACTGCACGTTTTATAGGAACATACCGGGAGGGAAGACTCTTACTCGCTGTGTCACAGTTAAATAGAGCATATCCAAAGGTACTTCTTGGAGCACATTCTCTGTGAGATTGGCTCCAATTTAGTAGCATAAAACCCATTCAATCAATTAAGGAAATTCTCTTTGTCCCTCCGTTTGTGAGTGTAGTGGTACATCTATAGATGTGTTACAAAGTACGTACATAAACTTGCTGTTGAGTTGCCAGCTCAACAGTCATAATTGTAACTGCTGCTGGAGAAAAGTGAGATTTATAATGTGCTATATTCATTAACTATCTTCTATGAAAAGATTTTAAGGTTTTACTTTTTCCTTGTAATTTATTATTCAATCTGAAATACCATTATTAGCAAAAGAAAATTTTCATCAGTATGGTTTCCTGATGTGAAAGTCAATACAAATAAAGCACATCCTGCATCCAGCCATTGGAAAATGCCAGTTTTTAAACCTCAGGTTTATAACTAGCAATCTGTAGATAGATTAGTAGCTGAAATAACAAAATCCTTTTTAAAATGACTACAGATTTTAAAGTTTACTTTGAAATTCCATGCAATTGAGTTATATTGCTGTTTCTAAAATATATCACTTACTTCAATGACAGATTTCAAACGTTAATATGAATAAATGCTTTTGTTCCAAATAATAAGCTACTAGAAAGTTTTGTTCCAGTCCATCACTTGATTCAGGTTAAGTTGATCATATTCTCTTAAACAAACAGTTATATAGACTGGAAGCACATTTCAAGAGATTCAGTGATCAAACAAAGAAGAGATCTGAACTACAATGTATCTTGATCTGTCTCCTTGATAAATGTTTTATAGAAACAAAATATTCTTATCCAAGTTGCTCAGCTTTAGTTGTTGTGAATGAAGTGGTATTTTCCAGTGTGATTAGCTCCTTTAATTGAATGTTCAGAGTTTTTTTATTGGCACCACATATGAACTCCCCAGCTCCAAAACTACTGCTGCAGGCAATCATGACATCTAATTCTTACAAAAAATTATTTGAAATCTGTTTTAAAAATAGATGTAATATTTTTCTTCATAGTTTCACTGAAAGACTATCTCAGAAACCCATTCTTGACTTTTCATAGAGTCGTAGAATCGTTTTCATTGGAAAAGACCCTTAAGGTCATTGAGACCAACTGTTAACCTAACACTGCCAAGTCTCTCACTAAACCATGTCCCTTAAGCAACACATCTTTTAAATACATCCAGGGATGGTAACACAGCCACTTCCCTGAATAGCCTTTTCCAGTACTGGATAACTCTTATGATGAAGAGTCTTTTTCTAATAGCCAATCTGAACCTCCCCTGCTGCAGCTTAAGGCCATTTCATCTTATCCTGTTAGGTGTTACCTTGGACAAGAAACTCACCCTCACCTGGCTACAGTCTCCTTTCAGGGGCTAGAAGAGTGATAAGTTCTACCTTCAGCCTCCTTTTCTCCAGAATAAGCATACACAGCTCCCTCAACTGGTTCTCATCAGACTTGTGGTCCAGACCATTCACCAGCTTCATTGCCCTTCTCTGGACACGCTCCAGCACCTCAGTATTTTTCTTGTAGTGAGGGGCCCAAAACTGGACACAGGATTCAAGCTGTGGCCTGTCCAGTGCCAAGTACAGGGTACTCCCTCGCCTGGTCCTGGCTACACAGTTTCTGGTACAGGCCAGGATGCCATTGCCCTTGCTGGCCACCTGGGCACATGTTGGATCATGTTGAGATGGCTGTCAACCAGCACACCCAAGTCCTTTTCCCCTGGGCCACAGCCTGGAACATTGCATGGGGTTGTTGTGACCCAAGGGCAGGACTTGGCACTTTGTCTTGTTGAACTTCATCCAGTTTCCCTCAGCCCATTGATCAGCCTGTCCAAATACCCCTGCAGAGCCTTCCTGCCCCTCAGCAGATCAGTAGTCTGGCCCAGCTCGGTGTCATCTGCAAATTGACTGGGGGTCCACTTGTGCCCTTCATTCAGATGATTGATTAAGTTCTTAAATGGAACTGATCCCAGTACTGAGCCCTAGGCAGCCCCACTTGTGACTGGCTGCCAACTGAGTTTTACTCCTTTCACCACCACCCTTTGTACTTGGCTACCCAGCCAAACTGATTTGGATTTCCAAGCTAGCTGTGTTAGTGGACCATTAAGATAATATGGTTCTTCTGAAGTATGGAAGAATTGATTGTTGTGTTTGTTTGTTTGTTTGTTTGTTCTTTGAGGAGTTTCTTTCTATTGGCAAAACTTACCTGCACTGATATCCCTTTCCTGTTAGTTTTTCAAGTTAAACCACAATAATCTGATCTCTTGTCCCCCTTTGATTGTTGCACTAGTTTTTCTGCTCACTTATGTTTCAGCTAAAATTATTTTACCTTCAACCAGCATCTCATGCACTTATCCTACATGAACTGTCCACAGGACTATTTGCAGGGACACTTATACTTCATTATCTTTACGAGGAGTCGCATGGTTAGAGCTTCAGTACATACTTGCCTTTCCATTGTAGTGTTTACAGCCCTCTGAGACTGTCAGACATGGTCTTGATTCTCTTCCTCCCCCATGTTTTTCCTATGTTAAGATTCTCATTAGCAACAAAAACTCCCACTACTCTCTAAATATATCACTTTACAAATTGCATTGTTGAATTTCATGCCATATTTAATACTGTTTTTCTCAAGGTCAGCTGTTTTTCCCATATGCTGTACTGGGCCTCCTTGTGATGGTGTGTTTTCACATGCCATATCACCAGTAGGTGAAATTAGCAGAACTGATAATTTCCAGAGCTTCCTGCACACACACAGCCTAGTGTTTCCTATTTACTGCTGCTTACTATTTTTCTTCTTTTCTCATAGCAAAAGTACTGAGTTGTTAGTACTGAGTGATAACAGTAACAAGAATCTATGGTAACAATTTGGTGTATTTACTGAACTATTCAGCAAAATTAAAGAATTACAGATTTTCTGGTTTTCCAGACACTTTTAGTCTTCCTTCTCCTTTCCTTTCCTTTCCTTTCCGTTCCTTTCCTTTCCGCTCCTTTCCTTTCCGCTCCTTTCCTTTCCGCTCCTTTCCTTTCCGCTCCTTTCCTTTCCGCTCCTTTCCTTTCCTTTCCTTTCCGCACCTTTCCTTTCCGCACCTTTCTTTTCCGCACCCTTCCGCCCTTTCCCTTTTCCTTTTCCTTTTNCACCTTTCCTTTCCGCACCTTTCCGCACCTTTCCGCACCGCACCTTTCCGCACCTTTCTTTTACGCACCCTTCCGCCCTTTTCCTTTTCCTTTTCCTTTTCCTTTTCCTTTTCCTTTTCCTTTTCCTTATTTCTTTTCTTTCTTCCATGATGGCTCGATTTTGAAATCACCTAAACAGTCATCTGTGTTCTCATTCAGATTCTACCAGCCTCACTCTAACTCCACTGTCTTTATGATCATGAGTCAATATAAGGACGCTGGCTCATAAAATGTTCCATATCCTCGGTGAAATATCACTTATGTTGTAAGTTTATTCCCTGTTCAAGCATCACTACATTGCAATGATTTATAGTCTGAAACTAAATGTTTATATGAATACTAAATATCCAGTCAGTAGCTTTATTATGCTATCCACCACAGATAAATCTCTTCAATTAATTCCTATATAAATAACATTTAAATTTTTGCTAAGTACACAATTTTACAACTGCTACTAATTGCATATACTCAGATTTCAAACTTCCATGTTACTGCCTGATCTGAAGCCAACTGAAATCAGTAAAAACAATATCCCTTAACATAAAATTAAACTGTAATTCAGTCCTACCTTATGACCAATTTATATCACATTAACAGTGGAGTATGTTTCTCAACAAAATTTTTATATGTGGATCTTAGCAATCATGGAGCAGGTAGTAAAAATACTGAGAAATTGAGTGCAAATATTTATTCTACTTTCAGTGAGTAAAACTATCAAATTACTTTAAAAATTATCATAGCAAAATTAGGAGTATTTGGCAATTAGGTGAGGAATCACTTCATAACACCCAATGGCAATTAGCTGTTACCCTGCAAATCCCTCATTATTTTACATTCCAAGAGAAATTACAAGCATATTAGCTTTATTCTGCAAATTCGATCATCAGTGAAAATTGACGTTGATGTTAAATTGTCATGAAACTTCATATTTGGCACCTCTCTAAGATGAACAGCTAAGTTTATACTTTCCAGCGCTATTTTTTGAGTCTATGGTAGTATGAGATTCAAATTAACACAAGCAAATACAGCTTTTTCTACACAATCAATAATGATGAAAAATTTTTACAAAATTAGTGGTAATGTGAGAATAGACAATAGTTTCATAAATCCTTTCAAGATATATGCAAGAAATCCCCCTAGATGTGATCTTCTTCACTATTTTCACTAATATCTCAGATAACAGAAGGGAGGGAATTTGCAAATTCAGGAAAGGCACTATGCTGGAAGTTGCAAGAATTTAGGGTGACTTAGTAAGAATTCAAAATGTACTTGAGAAATGTTCTGAAATAATCAAAGAGAATTTGTCAATAAAGTGATAACAGCAAGCACAAATTACTCCCAGTAGGAAAGAAAATCAAACAGGTAAATGCAAAATGGTGGCTGGTTAGGTGGCTGTATGGCAGCTAGCCATAATTGCATCTGAATTCACAATATGTTGTTGTTGCAGGAAAGGCAGTCCCATTTTGAGGTGAATTAACAGGAATGATGTATAAGGCATGGGAGGCAATTATTCTGCTCTACTTGTCGCTAGGAATATCTCAGCTGTACTTCTGTATTTTTCCTTGGGCTGCACACTTGTAGAAAAGACAGTGACAAATTGAGAGAAGGTGCAGAGAAGAACCAAAAAGAGTGATTGGTGTCTAATAAGTCCAAAATCCTTGGAAGATAACTGAATGAAATAAGTTAGTCTAGGAAAGGGGGTTAGGATAATATTTTTCATATATTTCAAAGTTGTCAGTTCTCCATTCCACTGAAGTGACAAGGTTGAATCAGTTTAATCTGCCGATGAAAAGGCTGAGGTGCAATAACAGGAAAACAAAACTGTGAGAATAGCTCCATTCAGGTTGCGCAGGAAGGCTGTGGAATCCCCCATATTGGAGTTCTTTCCAAAAAATGAGGAAGACAGACATTATTAAGAGATCATTAAATCTGATTATACTTGATCCTGTAATGAAGGAAAGGACTCAGATGACCTTTCAGTCTTGAACATATGTGATGCTTTGGGGCTATGTAAGACCCAATTTAATCATAATTCAAACAGCACCTCATGTCTACGTCATTGCTTAGACAAAGAGAATACCCAGATTTTCAAACCTTCACTACTTTGTTAATCATTAAACATTTGTACAAGAAAATTGTAATTCTATGTTAGGTGTTTTCCTCAATTTTGGCATTTTGAGGCTGTGGGAGGAAGGGCTGCAGGGAGTATTCCAAACAAAGTTATGGATTTTTTTATAATGAGACACAGAAAAATATGCAAGTTCTCTCTTCTGGGGGAAAAAAAAAGGCACAGATTTTTCCCTGAAAGCCTGATATGTCCTTATTTTGGATCTGGATTCTGGAAGGATGAGGTAGCTTTTATTTTATCATCTCACTTTCTGTATAAGGCAGGTTTTTCTTGGGCAAACTCTTGATACTGTGCCCTGACATAAAATATTTATTGAAATACTTTAATGTTATCTGGGTGATTTAAACTACTGTAACTATTTTGAATGGAATTACAGTAGAATCCAGTAGGATGGAAACCTCTGTCTGAGAAAAAGAAATTCTTCAGTCACTCAGACTTGTTTCTGGGGCTTGCCTGATTTTCACCTACAATTCAAATTTAACATTAAAGATTTCTTGTAACTCTTAAGTTTGTAACTTTTTGTGGGTTTTATTGATCACTTACTCTTCCAAAAGTTTTTGATGCCTTTTTGAAATCCAAAATAATTTGTTTTTCTTTTGACATTTGTTGCAGACAATATGAGATTAAATGGAGTTAATTTAATTTTTTTTCATTTTCTATCTCTTGGACTACTGCAAGCCTGTAGTAAGAACACTGAAGGCAGGCAGCATTTTTTTTCTTGTGCCACAAAGCAGCTCAGATCATCTGGACTGTCAGCAGCTGGAATGTAGTGACTTCACTGTCAGAGGAGCCCGAGGGTTGAGTAGTCTGCATTTGTACTGCTTTTATCCTGTTCTGCATTTGTGTGCTCTGTGGACTAGCAAGGCCCTATTCCACAGAGCCCACAAATAGTTGAGTCACCTCTTCACTCAACTAGTAGCTCTGAGTCGCTGCTTTGTACTTGTTCTAGCATTCACATTTTATCCTAACAACATAATGTGAGAAATCAGCTTTTCCAGCCTGCTGTCTCAGAACACCTCCAGCAGCTTCCCTCAGCAGTATCACTGTGCATCACTGGTGCTCACGCATTTGTTGTTGGTGAATCACTTTCTTTTATGTCACGCTCTTTTACTTTCTGCCTTGCTGAAACATTCCTTATGGTATTCCCAGAGGTACTTGCACTGTGGCTTATGATGAATCCGTGTCCCTGTGAGGATAATGATAGGTTTCTTTTTTGTGCCATAATGATACTGCAAAATGGAGCCAGAACCTATGCCTACAGATGGAATAATTACAAACAAAACCAACCCAACAACAGCAGATCTAGAAAAAACAATTGTAGTCATTTTTTTTTAATGGCAGGCTTGCATCTACATATCCTCACAAACTTTTTGTATATGTTCTTTAAAAACACAAACTACTTTCTGTTTTCTGAGCAGCCCAGAGCCGTGACACGACTCTGAAAATTTTTTGCATGTTTTTATTGTAAACTGGTACATTATAGGAGTACATTTAAGCAGGTGCTCTTTTAGCCTAAGATACACTTATACGTGCGTTTAGGACCTGGTTCTAGC
The DNA here is from genome assembly GCA_013397295.1 of Polioptila caerulea. Lineage (NCBI taxonomy): Eukaryota > Metazoa > Chordata > Aves > Passeriformes > Certhiidae > Polioptila > Polioptila caerulea. The sequence continues at coordinate 1,219,048 of VYXF01001322.1, forward strand.
TAAGCAGTCCCTTGAGGTTACTGGGAACTTAAGAAACTGCAATTTACAAATTGGCAAAGGCCTATGCACTTTGCTGATTTGAAGGCAGAGGTGCAGTCAGGAAAGAAAAGTCTCTGCCACTTCTGAAATATCTTCTTCTCTCTGATGTATTTCTATAACCCATGGAGTGACTATTCCAGTTGTCAGGAATCACTGGGGTATTTTCGGGCCGCAGAACACAGAAATGCTGGTGTATATAAGGAGCAGGGCTGTCTGTCTCTTCTATCTCTGCATAAGGGCATCATGTTCATCAGGCTCATGTATCACTTGTCCTCTTCTTTATTTTCAAATGAAGCATACACTGCTATTAATTAGTTCAAGTGAAATTAAATACACAATCAAGCAATACTTTTCCATTAGAAATGCCCCTCAGGGATAAATTTGGTTTTCTTTTTACATATTTGTGCTCTGCATGTTGCACGTTTCACATAAATTTGCAGCTTAGGGTCTACAAAGTTGCAGGCTCTTACATGAACTGAAAGTAGTCTTATCTAACCTTGTACAGCTCCTTTCTTCTTCCCACAATATGGTGCAATTTTCCTGAAAATTAGCACAGCTCATTGGAATTGAGGTTCCAGATGAAGCTTCCCCACCTCTCAGATTATATTATCTCTGAGTAAAAGGCAAAAAGAAGACCTAAAAGGAGAGATAAAACTTCAGACTGTTCCCTTGTCCTCCTTCCCCTACCCTAAATGCTGAAACCACAAGGTGAAGTCAGGCTTCTTTTCAGCTTGAGAACAGAGGTCTCTTGCTGCCCAGGGGCCACAGCAGCCCAGGCTTCTTGGAAAGGGTGGACACTTCTCTCTTTTACTGGTTAGGCCTTTTCTCAATATATTGGCATAACTCTTTCAGGAAGAATAAACCCAAAAATTCAAGTCACTGCTTCCTCATCCAGCGTAGATCACTAGTGCAGTTGCTGTGGAATATGATCTGTGGCCATCATTCCCATTGCCATCAAGAGAAAATTGATTGAACATTTTGGACTGACCTCTGAAAGGTGCCTGCCTTCAACATAGCCAGTGAAGAGAAAAAGGCAATTAATTTATGAACACTGGCTCTCCCCTTCAAGCCCTTTTGCCTTTGGCTGCATAGTGTATTTCACCAGATGCAGTAGGTATGTTGCTTTGAGCCTGTGCAGTGCTGCAGAGGGATAGCCAGAAACTTCTGTCCATGTTCCCCCTCAGTTTCTTCTTTTTTTTTTTTTTTGAGTAAAACAATGGCACATGGATGCTCATGAGAAAGCATCCTCTAAAAACAGACAATATGATGTTGAACAACAAATGTGCTCCTTCGGACCAAGTAATCCGGTTTTCTTGAAAATGACTGACCAGGTTTTGATTTGGCAATGAGTATCCTTTAAATTCTATGCAGAGCAGCAAACCTGCAGTTTAAAAGCCAACATATTAAGTAGAAATGCAGCTTATGCAATCTTGAAATTACTAAATATTTCTCAGAGGTTATTTATATTCACACTTTTTATTTTTCCTCCTCTGCTTCAATGAAGGTTGTTTTTACATTCCACAGCTCATGTAGGCTATGCAAGAAGCTAGTAATAAAATATTAATGTTATCGTCCCACAGGACATATTGTTTATACCATCACAGATGCAGTTTACATCTCAGATCAATAGAGCAATTTTTAAAAACCTCTTTTGAAAGCAGCAATTGGAGTATGATTATAGTTGTCCACAGTAGTTATATCATACAGCAAATTAGGAAATATGTGTCAGGACCCATTATGCTAATGGGAGTCTTGTAAGATTTTTAAACAATGTAAGTAGATGCCAGATTTGCAAACTGATGACCCTTTTTGAAACAATACTCTCAGTAGGGAGGAGAGAACAAAAATATTGTGGACTTGAACATGGCTGTCAGGTTAATGCTTCACAGGAGCCCACAACACTAATCAGACCTTCTTGAATGCAAGTTCTCCCTTTCTTTAGCTTTCTCATATGTTATCCCTTAAGCACTCATTAGACCACTGCAGCTGAAAATTGGCAAATTCGTTTTCAATGTCAGCTACCACCATTTCAGTCCTGACCAGATACAGAAGAGACAACAGTATACTGCTGATGACACTTTGTTTCCTGCAGTATTTGTAAAGAAACATTTTTTTTCAAAACCAGTTAAAATGCAGTAAGTTCTTTCATATTTGTGCTCCATAAAATGCTCAGTGTGTACAGGGTTGAAAACTGTAAAAATTATTATGCAGAGGATTGGAATTCTCTATCCTAAATGGCTTTTTAAGTAGCACATCTGGAGAAGGACATCTGCCAATTTTTTAGCAATCAGCAGCAGCAGCATTAACAAGGGAGCCATTATGATATGTGATGATATGTGTAATGGCAATATTTATTTTATGCAACTATGAGTTTTTCCTAATATCAAATTAAATTATGTACCAAATTAAAGGTAAGATCAAGCTTTACAGTCTTTCAATGGGCTCTAGTTATTATCAAAGAGGGAGTTGTCAGACCTAATCTGAAGGGGTGAGTTTATGCAGATGTACAGCTGCACCCAAGTCAAAGGACATGGGAATGCAGAGTGGGCACAGGCAGGGAGTAAAGCTCCCTTAGTGCTCTGTGTCTGCAAGCTGAGGATTATTTAAACAGTGATCAAGTGTTCTCAGGAGACATGTTTTAATTAAATTCTGCTCAGCTAATAAGTTGGACAAGGACACAATTGTCAACAAAAATCCCTCCTTGATGAGAGCATCATGAATGATGATCATCCAGAATGCCAGCATCATGAGACCCTCAGAGTGTCCCTCAGTATTTCAGCTTGGTGGAACAGCAGTAATATTCCAGGTTGACAGTGCAGAAGCAAGAACAATGCCCTTCAGGCTATGGCTACAGATATTGCCAAGGTGCCCATGGAATATGATTTTCCAAGATGTGAAGTAGTGTGCTCAACTCATCTCGCAAATGAGAGGGGGCCAGGGTGGCCATTCAGAGTCCTTGTAATACCTCATGAGCTCTTAGCTCTGATAGAGTTTACATAGTTCTAGTGGAGACATTTTCTTTCTGACTTGATTTAACAAGTTCATACTATATTTTCTTTACAAGGTTCAGCATAGTGGGAAAAGAGTAATACTGGAAAAAAGTAATATTGTCTGTCTTGGTCAGTGATTTGGATGATGGGGCAGAGTGGACCCTCAGCAATATTGCTGATGATACACAACCCTGAGGTGTGCTGGGGGACCTCATCAGACTGGAGAAATGGGCTGCCAGGAACTTGATGAAGTTGAACATAGGTCCTGCACCTGGGAAGGAAGATCCTCAGGCACAAGCACGTGCTGGGGGACAAGAGCTCGAAAGAAGCTTTGTAGAATAGGACCTGGAGTCCTGGTGATCATGAGTCAACAAGGTGTCCTTGAAGCAAAAAAAAAAAAAGTTCATGTTGACCTGGGCTGCATCAGGTAAAGTGATGCCAGCAGGAAGGGGGATGTGATCCTTCACCTTTACTCATCCCTGGTGAGGCCACTCCTGGAGTGCTGTTCTGGACTCCTCAGTACAGGAGTCATGGATGTGTTTATTGCTGGTGCTCTGAGCAATGTGGTCTAGTGAAAGGTGCCTCAGCCCATGGCAGAGGGGTTGGAAATGGATGATTCTGAGGTCCCTTCTAACCCAACCCATTTTGTGATTCTATGATTCTTTGAATAGAGAGAGTCCAGTGAAGACAACAGGAAGAATCTGAAACACGGGAGGTTCCCTTTAAACTTTGGGAAACACTTTTTTCCCTGTGATAGGAACTGAGCACTGACTCAGGTTGTCCAGAATTGTGGAATCTGCATGCTTGGAGATATTGAAAAGCCATCTGGACATGCTCCTAGGCAACAGGCTTTAGATGACCTAGTTTGAGCAGGGGGATTGTACAATGAGCCCCAGAGATCCACACCACTCTCAGCTGTTCTGTGATTCTGTGATTCCAAGTAAGAATCTCACACAAAAGGCAGATCATTACAAAACCAGAGAAGGAAGGAAATAAAAGAACATGGCAAGCTAAGAGATGATAAGGGTGAGTGAGTCTCAATACAAGTTTGCAACGGTAAATCTCCACAGAATAAGAGTTTCAAAGACAACAATGAGTCAAGGAACTATTTATCAGAATGGCAGTGTGACAGGATATTAGCAAAAGTGTAGGCAATATAGAAAAAAAATCATTTGCACCGGATCTCTTGTGACTCACAGTCACAAACTGGCAGTATTTTCTGTGAAGTCAAAAACACCTTTTCTTTGCAGAAAAAATTCCATGGAAACTCCACTCACTGAGTCTTCTAGATTTAATGTTACTCCACAGGGAGGTAGGCTGTACTGGAAACAAAAGATTTTGGGTATTATTCCAAGATAGAGCTTGTTCTCATGTAGGGAAAAGTTGTCATTGCCTACAGCAGAGAGAAATTATTTTCAAAGACTTCACAATTACATATGCAAGAATATGTCTCTGCATTTTCGCAGAAACTTTCATTTACATAGTTCTTTTGCCTTGCTTTCCCACCCCCAAACTGCCACCTTCTTCTAGTGTAATACCTTATTCTCTATTTAAGAATTGATGCAGAAAAATCATATAATTTACCTATAGGGTCTTTTGATCAGTACCTCAGACTGAAATCTGTATAAATGTTGTGCAAGTTCTTCAAGAATGAGATTAACCTTTTCATTATCTTCAAAACTATGCCAAGAGATGAAGATTTGGTACCTTGGGCTTCATTATGTCTTGCCTGTGTGATATGCCTTAGCTAGAAACTCAGGTCTTGTATCTTCTCTTTAATAATCATAATTGTAATCAATGCCTACGTTAGTCATCCACAGCTACCCTAATTAGGGAGAAGCCCTACACAGGTCCTCAAAGAATTAGATTGATTGATTGATGCATTGTGGTGTAGATTACACATGGTAAGCAAAAGAGAAATTCTTACAGAAAAAATTATTTCAAACCAGTAAGTGGTGTTTATACTTTGCATAAACTAGGTGAGGTCTCCTCTCTAATGTTCCTGATTATTTTTGGTTTGTCCTGGTTTTGGCTTGGATACAGTTAATTTTTTGCTTCTTAGCTGCTACACTGCTGTGTTTTGAATTAAGTATGAGAATAATGTTATTAACACACTGATATTTTCATTTTTGCAAAGTAGTGCTTACCTTAAGTCAAGGGCTTTTCAGTTTCCCATGCTCTGCCAGGAGGGAGGTGCTCCTGTGAGGGAGCATACCTAGAACAGGTGACCCATTCTGCCACAGTGGTATTCCCCAAAGACCATCAGACTCAGTCTACAAACTCAGGGGAGCTGGCTGGGAGCCAGTTGCTGTTGGGGAATGGGGTCAGTGGGTGATGACAAGTTTATTGTGCATCACTTGTTTATCTTGGGTTTTATTCCTCTCTCTCTTTCCTTTTTCATTACTGTTACCATTATATATACTATTTTAATTTACTGTAATTTCCAATTAAACTGTTCATATATCAACCCATGAGTTTTACTCTTTTCCTGATAATCTTTCCCATCCCACTGGGGTGTGGGGAGTGGACAAACATCTGCATAGTATTTAGTTGTTGGCTGGGGTTAAATCATGACAATATGCAATCTGAGTTTCTTGTTTGAGAATATAGTAATTAGGCATCATAATTTGATGCAAATTTAGGTCAATAGAGGTTTTGTGACTTTGGTCACAAGAGGAAAATTTTTCACAGTAAGAAAATTCAGACATTGGCATAGTCTCCCCAGAGAAGTGGTGGATTCCCTGCTCTGAACACTTGTAAGGTTCAGCTGGACACGTTGCTGGGCCATCTCTTCTACAGTGTGCTTTTGCTAGGAAAGGTTGAACCAAATGATCGCTGAGGTCCCTTCAAAACTGGAATTCTATGGTTCCATGATTAAATAGTTATTGAACTGTGTCAGAAAACTCTAAATGCATGCAGTGCTATTTGTTGCCATATTCTGTACACTAGTGATTGAGCTGGAATAGCAACTATAAAACAATAGAAATTGATTATATCTAATAATTTTTAACAATTACTTGCTCTTATAGGAGTTTGGTTTGCTACAGAAATATGATCTATTTATATGAACAGGCTAACGATACACATGGTGTTTTATGACCATCTGTATGTTCTGTGACCAGAATAGCTGACTGTGCACATGGATCTGGTTGTGAGGCTGAGACCTAATTCAAATGAGAACCAAAACACCAGGAAAGTACTACAGAAGAAATAGACTGATTTAGGGTGTATGTATGCCAGTGGAAGCTACATGCAGTAACTTCTGTGTCAACTTCTCAAGAGTACAAAGGTTTAGTGTATCCCATTATAATAGTGCTAATGGTAGGGAAGGTATATCTTCTTCAACTTCACAATCCAACGTTAGGCACCTACATTAGATGCATAAATAGCACAAGGGGGAGTTATTTTCTTCAGAATACACCAATTAGGAGGAAGGTGCCTGCCTCAGCCCATTTATGTCATCCCTGCTCTTTCCCTGCTGAATGATCCAGCTGCTGGGCTACAAAATCAGCAATCCCTCTCCTTATCTTAAGGCCCAATGATGCTTGAATTTTTAGCCTCAGCATGTCGCAGCACTGGCAGAATGAGTGAAGATGACTTGTTCTCCTTCCCTTTTAACTATTTTCAGTCCTTGTCATGGAAAATGCAAAATATGGATGGTGAATAATTTTCTTTTGGCTGAGGAGCATAATCACATTGTGCCAAATACATTGCTTGGCTGTAACTGCTGGGATATTGTATTAAAATTGACATCACCTTAAATGTCCCTGAAGGGCAGGAGGCACAGCTGCAAGGCTTTGCTTTCCTCTTCATGCTGTTGGCTGTGTGCTCTGAGCCCATACCAGCTGGATCTGTGCCTTGGGAGATTGTGGCAAGGGATGATGAGTCTATGTATCCAAAATGGGCTTTGATTTTGGTTCCTCAGCTTAGTCAAATTGACGGTGTCTTAGGGCAGAAACAGTGATAGAATATTTAGGTGAGCTTTCGGTGAAAATGTGGGTATCTATGAACTCTAATGTGGCTTGGTCTCTTTACCTTAACTGCAATTCAGTTAGGTACACAATAGACACCTACTGGGGAGATTTTTTCCTAACAGCTTACAGATCTGTTTCAGTTATGGCTGTCACATTTTTGGCTGACTGAATGGACTAGATTCTTGTTTGAAAATTTTTAGTCTGGAGTAATTCAGTACATGTAAGTGTGTTTTAAAAATATTCAGATTCAAGATAAGATGTTTCAGGTGGTGTAATTTTTTTCCTGAGCATAAAATTGATACTTTCCAACAAGAGTGAGAAAGAAAGGAGAAGCAGCAATAGATAAAAATTTCATTAAAATTTAATCTGCCCCTACAAATCAAGAAGTGTTTGGATTCTTCAGTACTGGGGATGACTTGCTACTGATGTTACTTGTGTACATTAAGTCCCCTCTGAGGAATAACTAATATCCTTTATGTGAGTGATAGCATAATTCTGTGCAGAAGAAAATTACTGCTCTGCACTGGTGAGACACTTGATGATTAGGTGATGTTAGTGGGTCAGGAATACCATGTGTTACTCTTGATCCTTCCAGAATAACTTCTTGATTAAAGCAGACAAACAGACCAAGAGTCATTCCTTTAATTTATTCCACTGTGATATAGTATGCTAGATCTCTTCCTGCTTGAATGGTTCATTTAGTAAAAAGTAAAAATGCAATATTTGCAAGTGTAAAAAGTGTACCTTATATATTTGATCCCTAGGTAATAATGTGACAAAAATAAAAAACCAAGATCTTCAGATCCTCTTCTACTTTCCTATGTGTGCATATGAAAAATTTTCTTTCTCCATGGAGAAATGACTAAGAAAAATTATTATACCAAACTTCATGGAAGAAGATTGTGTAGTTCTGTGCCATGGATTAAAAAAAAACCAAACAAACTAGCACTAAACTGTTTAAGAGTGTAGTGAATTTAAATTTAATATGAAAACTTCCCCACACTGAACTTTTGTCCTATGTGGAGTAAATAGGCAACAGTTTTTGTTTCTCAACACAAGCAGTTCAATGAATTCTTCATTTCAGAAAACATGAAGTAAAAAGCTGTACTCCTGAAATCAGGAAGACATTTTTGGCAAGTTTTATCACAGTGAGACTAAAGAAAGTACAAGAACTTACTGGCTGATTGATATAGAAGTGAGACCACAACTGCCCAAAAATGCATGAGTTGTGTACCTCTGTCCAGTTGATGCTGCTTCCATCCTCATTTCAAACATTTACCATTGTTGGAGAGAATGGAAAAGTTGTGAAGGAAAATCTTGTCAATGGCAGCCAGTTCCAAATCTGAAGTGAATTGCACCTACTGCTGAATAGCTTTTAGCTCTGCACTCCTGAGAATAACTACTCCACATTGAAAGTGACTTTGAGAGTTCTTAATACTGAAAGGTTCTAAAAACTGGTTGGATTTTTTATACATTTGCAAAGGAAAAACAGAGATCTGTACAACTTCTTTATGCAAAAAGTACTTGAAAGAAATATCTACTGTGTAATTTAAATTATTCTGTTATCACATCAAGACTGGGTAAAATATCTCTCAGTGGAAGAGTTTATAAACAGTGTTTTTGAGGATATGATAATCTCAAAAAAATCTAATCAGGTAATAATATTATTTAAATTTAACATGGATTATCAGAGGAACAATTATGTACATCCACTGACATTGTTATGGCAGTTCTGAAACTATCTGTACAAAGTTTTTGAACAAAATGTAAACATAATGGTAATGCTGAAGTTATATTTAGTCCAAGAAAAATAATGCCATTAGTGAAGGAAGGTTTGTGTAATGTTAGGAAGGGGTTGATTTTTAACATTTTTGATAGACTTTCTTTTATTTTGGGGAGGTATGGGAAAGAGAATTAGTTTTTAGTTATTATAGTCATAAATCCTTCCCAAAAAGGCTATTTTATGAACTAGAATTGTTTTTCTAAAATAGAAAATAAAATATGATAAGCAATTGTGTAGATAAGCACACATAAGCTATGGCTCTGTGTAAGAAATCCATATAGGTCAATATAATACTGTATAGCACATTTCTGCACATCACTTCATTTTATTCTTACCATTATACAAACAGAATGTGTATTGAAATTGCCATAGAAGTGTGATATGAAATCCTGCTAAAATATGCTCGAAAGTAATCCAAATTTCCTATGGTATTATGTTCTTCTGGAGCTATTTAAGGAGCTTCATCTTATAAAAATTGAAACTGTGAAAATGAGAACCTAGGGAGCAAAGAACCAGAATTACTGGTACGTACTTTTGGACATTAGGGCAATTTATATGCAGGCAGCCTCTGGGACTCCCTGGCCAGTGATGTAATCCAATAGTCTTTTATACTTATATTTGTCTTGCTTTGGTTTATATCTATCTAGTCCTTGTTTTTTTATGAATTTATATTATTCTCTACAGTTTAAATAAATGCCTTTTTGCTATTCAGAGTTGAATCCTGACATTTTTGATGGCTATTTGTGGGACTTTTGCATTCACAGTTCCACTACTGTTATTCAATAGTGATGTTTTATATACTCACAGCAGATCTGATTCAGAGCCCAGAGAACCTACTTGTGGATTATTTTTACAATTCAGCAGGCTTTAGATCAGAACTCACAACTGTGGCCTTTATGAAATGTATTATTCTTCTAGACAAGCTTGTGCTGACCCAAGTTATTTTCCTGGGTGGTAGCAACATAGTAATGCACGTGTTTGATAACAGGAAAAAGTGCCCCTGTGCTGTACCACAACAGGACTTCTCACAGAAATAAACAGACTACCTGTTGACATTAAATGGTCCAAGAGGGAGGGAGAATTGAGGGAAGAAAGCAGGGGAAAGAAAGAAGAAAAAAAGACAGCAGGAGGGAGGTCATACCAGAATAGAAGAGAAAAGGAGACTATATTGATTTTCTCACTGAAAGCCGATATTGTTAGATCATCTGAGCTGAGAAGGAGACTTTATACTCTATTCTAAAATCCATCATTGCATTTTGTTTCTTAACGGAGTGCCTGGTTCTGTCACGCAAGATAATTTCTAAAATACAGTAGAGTTTACTTTGTAGTAATGAAGAGAGAAAAGTAAGGACTATCATAGTGCCATAATACAAGTCATTAGACTTAGATGGTGATCTGTACTCCAGCAAAAATGAAGTCTCTTGCTGATGAAGATGAGTTTCATTGTGCTCATCTCCTGGGACTGCATGAACTATCACTTGTCAGGCAGGTGCTGAATGCTGTGCTTGAAGTAGATTATAGCTTCCTCTTTCTTTGCTCCAGCTAAGAGTCCTTTAAAGTGCATTTTTATGCCTGTTTAAAATTGGTGCAACCTTTGTATCTACATAATTCTTTCATATGCAGCCATTCCATTTCTCATAAAATGGTATTTGCATGGTATGGGGAAGAGGGAGATACCACCATAAGCTTCACCGTGTTCACCAACAGAAAGACAATAAATATCCACTTGTTTTATGTACAGTAGTCATACATTTGGGTTTAGCTGAATACAGGTCAGTGCAATGCCATCTTTCAGGGTATTCTCACAGATAATCCATGTTTGTGTGCATGTAGATGCAATGCACAAGATACAGTCTAGGTAATCTGATATTTAGATACAAAAATTATGAATAAGGTGCTAAATGAAATAAGAGATTAGATGATATGACTTGTATGAATGCATCTGTTTGTAAAGCAACTAGAATTTTCTGCTGATTCTGTTTGCTTTATTTGAGATATTACACCTCACAGTAACAAAATGTGTTAAATTAATTTCTTTCTCACTGTATGAGTGAGAAAGTCCATGGGGTAAATATTAATTGACTTCTGTTCATTTAAAAGCAAGTCACTCTATTAGGGTTGAACTTCGAGGGTTTAAGTGCTATTAAATTTTTATGGATTTACTCTGTGAGCTGACTCTCTTTAATCAAACCAATATGATTTTGTTTTTGAAAACTTGACCAAGATGTTGGCAAGAAATCCAGTTCTAGAAAACCTCCAAGCAACTGCATCACTGAGACAGACATAATAAATGGCTAAGCCCAAACTCCTTTGTAGTTACAACTCTGTCTGGACAAGTAATTTCATCCATTAAATTCAGGGATTTTCTAATCTTAAGAATTTTTATAGACTTAGGAGACTGATCATGATCAGGCTGTGGGAGTAGTTGAGGCTTTTGGGAGGAAAAAACACAAAACCCTAAAACCCTTACTGTGAAGATCAAGATAACAAAGAAGCATTGTCTTCTACTCTGTAATATCTGAAACTTAAGTCATCCATTTTTTGATGAACATAACGTTTCCCTAGAATGCAAAGTGTTATGTTATAGCCTTTGGAATACAGGATGTGGTAAGATTCCCAAGAGACCCATAGTGGCAGGATTTCTCTCTTTGGGCCAGCAGTGCACTCTTCCAGATTGAGAACTAAAATCATTCTTCTGCCTTGGAGGAATACAGAGTGCATTGTACAACTTTTCGTGTAACAACTCTATGTTTTAAAGTTCAGAGCAATTGGTTTGGCATCTAAATTTAAACTTTTTCGCAGTGTAAGTACACATATCTTTTTGTGGCCTTATTTCTGGTTTTTCATATCTTAGATAAAACATATTTGCTAAAAAGAAATAACTGAAATCACTTAACACTTCAAAGTGATAAATCAATAACATTTTTTGATAAGGCAAATCCATTATTAACAGTCCACACAGAGGGGTTATCTTTAATCTCCTATGTGTGTCCAATCTGTAGAATCCTTATAGAAGTAATTTTAACATCATAAAAGCAAATTCTGATGAAAAATGGAGAGGAAGAAATTAAGTAGAGGTAAATAATCCATCTCTCTTTTCTTCTATCTTTCATCATAAAATAAACCCTAGGATTCACATCCATTTCATTAAAGATCTTCCCTGAGTCTCCTTTTATCTATGCTAAACAGCCTCAGCTCCCTCAGCTGCTCCTCAAAATACTTGGACTCCAAACCCTTCACCTGCTCTGTTGCCCTTCTCTGGACACACTCCAGTACCTCTATTTCTTTCTTTCAGTGAGAGCAGAAGTGGAAACCAAAGGGAGAATGGGGTGCTCGTTGTAGGAGAGTAATCATAGGGACTAAGGTTGAGGAGCAGAGTTAGATATGAACATTTCCCAGAAAGAAAGGTTAGGAAAATTTTCTTCAGATATTCTGCCCTGGACAAGAGTTGTAGAGGTTATGGTATAGGCAGGCGTCCATATAATGTACTTTGTTCAGTTTTATTTCCATTCTTTGTGAATTGCCAGTTACTTTTTCAGATCTGACACTTTTGACAAACATTCTTCCTCTGTGCACTCTTGAAGATATATTGTGCATATTTTTGTTCTCTTCAGATTTTCAAAGCAGAGTTTGGGAGAATTCATTTTCAAAGCTCAGTTTCAACAGCATTTTTCAAAATGGCTGGCACAGCTTTGATTTATGATTTCCATCATAACACCTATAGTAAAACAATCTGCTCTTGTTTAAAAACATTCAGTACTTTCACTTTTACTTTGGCTTTCAGCAAGTTATGTAAATTGCAGCAGTTCCACCACCTGCTGCCTACACCAGATGCATTTACATTAACATTTTAGTTCAGAGAGGGAGTGGACTTTCTCCTGTTTGCACATCACTTACTTAGATTTGGATTGTAAGATAGAGTTGTCTTACAGTGTGTGACATGGGTTCATCACCAAACAGGAATTGTGTTGCAGGAGAGTACCCTACACCTTTCAGCAGCCAATGGGCATTCAGCCCATTGGACCAGAGAGAGCTAGGCTGAGGCAAAAACCTTCTGAAAAACATCTGCTATAACCATCTGGTCCTCAACCTCAACTGTTTCCCTCTCTAAAGCTAATTGTGTTGTTCAGCACTATTTGCTAATATACACACTTAATATCTGCTCCAGCATTTGCAGAATTCATGCATAAACATGTATTTTACTGCTCAAATGTAATTTGGGTCATCATGACCAGACTCCAGTTCTCCATTCCTTCTCAGGCTCCATTTCTTAGGGGATTTCCCTTGTTCCTGCCCCAGATCAGACCCTGCCATTGATTTCCTGTACACTTTATTCCATTCAGTTTTTTATCAATGCCACAGCTAGACACTGTCTTCTGGGACAAGCGAAGATTGCAAATTTTATCACAAGATGGATGTTAAACTTTATTGCACACTGAGCCACAAGGAATGACAACCAGAATGAAGAACTTAGGTTCTACATGTAAAATCACAAAATACAAAACTATGGAAGTTGGAAGGAGATTATAGTTTCTCTAGTTTTAATTTGCTTTTTTTAATTGAACATAATTGTAGACAGTAGAGAATTTAAAGACAAGGTGAAAAATGCAATAATGTCTTTCATCAAAAGAAGCATGGAAGAAATTTCCCAAAAGCACCATAGCGGGAAAAAGAAAAAATACCGGGTTTAGTCAGTTCTAATGTTAGTGATGGGAAGAACAGAATAACAGAAATGCATGTTGGAAAAAAAAAGGTGTAGTTCTGAGGGAAAGACTGCAGGTGAGCTACAGGAATGTGTATGTCAGTGGGAAGAGAATGAAGATTTCTTCTGCCTTCGGACAACTGCAGGAGTCTGGGGAAGTGTTTGGCTTTGGCAAAAGGAGGAAAAAAAATAAAGCATGCAGTGGGGAGAGCAGCTTAACTCCAAGGGATGGCCGAGGGCAGCCATCTCATCCCAAACTGGCAGAAAGGTCCCAGAGAGAGCTTGAAAGAGTTTCCTGCAGCTTGCAAAATCACTGAGCTGTCTGAAATCAGATCTGGAAACAGGAGCCTGTTTGCAACAATGCACAGGGCAAGCTGAGTGTTGTTATTTCTGTCCTTTCTGACCCTATTTCTTTTCTGTTTAAAAGTTAACTATTCTAATTTATATTTTTTTAAGAAAAAAAACCTTTCTTTATGCTAAAAGCTTTCAATATTTGTTAGAAAATTCAGTACAGAAGACTTGAGCAGATTAATATTCAAGTATTGGTTGACTTGAGCTCAGAATTTCTTAAGGGACACTTTTGGAAGAGATGAAATATTAGCCACTCTTTCCTTGTGAAAGTGCATTACAAATCAGTATATTGCATAATTTTTCCAGATGATGAATTATAACTGACAACTAAAACAGAATTGTCTGGGACAATTCTGGCTTGAGGAGGAGCTGAAAGCTTATCCAATGTGCCATTTCCAGTGTGACCAGTGCTTGCTTGGTATGGGGCTCAAGTCCCCACCTGTAGGATGCTGACATTCATAAGCCTGTGGCTTGAACTCCCTTTAGGTTGTTTGACTGTTGTGCCTTCCAGTTTCTTCTGTTGCTATTTGCAGGCAGTAAATGTGTCTGTATACTCTCTGCAGTAATTCTGATGAAGCAAGGTGGTACTGGTAACTTGACTTGTACTTGCTCAATAATTTAGTTCAGGTTTGTCTCTAGCTGGCTATCCGGCTGAGCATCTTGTATTACTGCCTATTGTCATGGTTACAGGACTGGCTGCATATCTCCTTCCCTCTATGAGTTTTCTGAGTGCAATATGAGAGCTGTCCTTGCCTGGAGCACAAGATAGCAAATCTTCACTGACAGACTTGGATGTGGCACACTGGCCTGTAAATGAGCATTGGTTTCTTTCAACATATCTAATAGAATTCAAATGTATGCACTGCATACACTAAGATTAGTTCTTAACTACTAGTAAGTGGGAAGTTAACCAAAGTAATTCCATTTTCTTACATCTATGTTGTTAACTCTTTATTTTAATTAGCATTTTGAAATGCTGCCTGAATTTCCTGTCAGGAAAAAATATCTGTATGTTTTCAAACACAATTAACATACACAAAATATTGTTCCCTTTATATTACTATGTTATAGAAACAGAAGATTGTGAGAGCTGCTCCTACTGCATCATACTGATTTGTGGAGTACTTGCACACTTCTTGAAAGTAATCAAGTCTTTGGTGAAGGACATGCTGTGTGTGTCCCAGTTTTGTGTCTGGACTGGCCCCAGGGAAGTGCCATGCCGCCCCTGTGCCCTGGAGAAGGCCCTTGCTGCAGCACAGGAGCTCCTCTCCGGCGGGCAGCTGCAGAGGGAGACAGCTGTGGGAGTGCACAGCCCTCCACAGGCACAGCTGGGCCATGCAGCCAGGCTCTCAGACAGACCATCACTCATCTTTTTACCTTTTCCAGGATAAAATCAGTTTAATTTTCCCCTCTCTGTGAGAAATTCTTAAAACTTCTTACTGGTTCTTTATATTTAAAAACCTTATTGGATAGATTACTTAATTGGGCAAAAGGAACGTCAACATTGGTAGGATTAAAAGTTATTTGGTAGGATAGTTTTTCCAGCAATTCCCACTTTTTTGTATGCTGATTGAATCATCTGAAAGCTTTTTTTGTTTGTTTTATGTACATTGCTCATGGGGGTTTTGTTGTAGTTTTATGCTTTCCTTAGAGATTCATAAGAATGTGTGTGTTGATGTCTAGAGTGCTCAGAGTGTAACTTAATTGCTGAAAGTAGGAATCAGTGGTAGATGTGCTAAATATTGCTGCAGTCAAAGACTGAAAGAAGGGCAGGTACTCTGATCTCTGATTGCAAATTGTGTTTTAACATTACCATAATAATAAATGTATGGATGCCAGTTTGGATTTAATGTATTTACCCCACATATTTTGATTTCTAGGAACTTTGAACCAAAAGAACTGGGGCAAGAAATATTCTGCCTGTAATGGTGCCAAACAATCACCTATAAATATAGATGAAGACCTTACCCAAGTTAATGTGAATCTGAAGAAACTCAAATTCCATGGATGGGAAAAAGAAACTTTGGAAGATACTTTCATTCGCAACACTGGCAAAACAGGTAAAAAATTCAGATTTCATGTTTGGAGCTAAGAGGTATGAAAAGTGATGTAGGACAACCAGCCAACCAAGGACTTTTAATGGATAATTTTCTTTTCACTTAGCTGGTGCATTCTGAATTTATCTATTAAATAAATAAACAAAACAACAGTGATGACAGCAGCTAAATGAAACTGAAATCACACAAACAAAAATTATTTTTATGGACAGATACAGCCAATTAATCACATCATGACTATCATCCCATCATGGGCATGTCATTTAATCTAAAGAGTAAGTTGGCATTTGCTGTGAAATTATGGTAATTATTACTATATATCTAGAGTCTGTAATGGGTAGGCAAAAATGATTGTTTTAAAAGTGCAAATAAATTACCTACTCATCTGAAAGCACTTAATGGGTGAGTTGAAGTTATAAAAAACTCAGGATGGGATTCATCTCACCTACTCATAGACACATAAAAGATAGAAACTTTCATCTGAATTACTCACACAGATGCTTCCTAACAGTTGAAGAAGAGAAACAGGTTGTTTTTGTATTGTGATTTGTCTTATCAATCTTAGAAATACTTTTTAGAAAGAAGTGATTTATACCTACAGGTGCCTATTTTTCCCAGCTATGAAAAAAGCTTACGATGTCATCTAAATTGTCAAAAAAAAAGTTTTTACAACCACTTATAAATCCAGGAAAGCAGTAACTAAAAGCTGCTTGTTAGAAGTACTGTTCCTTGTTTTAAGCATAGGTGTGGAGGAAGGTATCTCTTAACAACTGTCTCTGACCTTCTACCAGTTCCAGTGGGACCCCTAGATCAGCCTTTTGGTTTAGTTTAGTTTAGTTCAGTTCAGTTCAGTTCAATTCAGCTCGGTTTAGCATCATTGTTCCTAATTGTTCTCTCTGTCACTCTTTCTCTACATACCATTACACAAATCACTTACTTCCCTCCTGCCCTACTAGCTGAGGTAAATATTGCTTTATTTTTTCAAGATGCCCCTGAGAAAATGTTCTTTAAAGTCCTTGAAAGTGAACAGAGCTCTTTCTCATCTACAGCAATTCAGATATTACATGAGGAACTGCTAAACTTGTTTAAATGATCTTCAAGGTTTGGAGGAAAGGAATGTAGTGAAAATGAACTCCATTAGTGCTATTTTATCAAGAGGTCAAGCAGTTCACAGTTGCTGGGAAAACCAAAATGTGGAGCTTCAGTCTATCCCATCCTACACATTCTCTCCAGAAGACAAATGCTCTGTCCCAGCTACAGTTTGTGTTCAGCTATGTCCAGCCGAAGATCTGTCATTGCTTTTTCCCATGGGAGACAGCTCCACAGCTAAGGAGTCTTATGTCAGGACAGTCCTCCTAGGAACTGTCTAAAATATTATTTTTTCATGTTGCCTCATGATTTGTATATAGAATTGTGGTAAAAATGGGGGGCAGGTGTGTATTTTTCTTTTTGTTAGAAATACACAGACCCTTTCAGGAAGGTATGTACTTCAGGAATTTATTTTCTTAGCCAGTTGGTGGCTAGACCTACTTTATGAGCTTTTTTGTGTAGTTCTGTGTCTAGTTTCAGATAACAGGAAATCAAGTGCACTTCATTAAATTACTATTTTATCAATTACAGCATGAAATGAAATATATTCTCCATGCTAATAGTGAATTACCACACTTGTTACTTAGTTTAAGTAACCAATTTCCTGTCAAATTGCTTATGAAATACAGAGAAATAAGCATATCATAATTAACTTCTAGCACCTGATACTGAAATGTAAAATTTATAGATGCCTTGCCTGACTTGTATATTGACATGCTTTTTTTTCCCTCTTTCTCAAATTTTTCAGTGGAAATTAACCTGACAAGTGATTATTATGTGAGTGGAGGTGGGTTAGACACCATATTCAAAGCAAGCAAGATCACTTTTCACTGGGGAAAATGCAACGCATCATCAGACGGATCAGAACATAGTCTAGAAGGACAAAAATTTCCTCTAGAGGTACAGTATAGAATTGATTTTGGTGATTTCAACAATTTGACATTCTGCGATATTACCACTCTACAAAATTCCTTTGCTTATTTCTTAAGTCTATTTGCCAATATAATCAGTCACTTAAATCCAAATTAAGAATAAATTATGCATTTTAGAAGGGCAGTGTAATATGTTAGTGGCATGTCAAGAATATCTAAACTGCATTTTTTCCCATCTTCTAAGATTATATTAGTTGTCAGTTCTGCTAATCTGACCAAGCTTCCATTAAATGTTAAGCTCCTACGAATTTGGCCCCTCATATTCCACATCAGTTCATTGCTTAAAGTGGGAATGGACTTCTCAAAGTTAGGGCTTTGCTGAGAGCCCATGGGAGCTGCTGGGCCTTACAGATACCAAGTGTGGCCCATGTTGCTGGGTGGGAAAGAGCTGGCAGTGGTGTGCCAAGAGCCATGTGAGCTGGTCCTGGGTGCAGCCACGTTGATAGGCAGCCAAGCCAGTGTCCCCCTGGTTGGTTTGGCAGAATAGGTTGCAGCAGCATGAGAGTGGGGTGGAGGAGAGGAGCAGCTCTTCCTGGGATGCACAGAGGCCAAACCTTCTTCCCTCAAGGTGGCATTGTGCCTTTTTCCAGTTAAAAAGAGGCAGTTGTGGCAGGCAACTGTGCTGTTCCTCATTCCAAGCATTTTGAACTCCTGTGTGAAAGCAAAGCAATAGTGCCAGGGCTGGCCTATACGTGGGGAAGAGTGGTAAGCCAGGAGCAGACCCTGGACAGTGTCATTTCCTGTACCTCACTAGTCACTTAAAAATTCCCAATCACACTCCATCTGTCCTGACAAGGCATCACAGAGAATACCCTCCTTCCTTAATCATCTCATAGAAAGTTAATAGGAGCTGGTCACTCCCTCTCCAATACATGTTGGTCACCCAGCACTGGAGGAGATTGCCCAGCTGCATCTGAAGAAAGAGAGAAGGGGGTGCAACAAAACCAATGCCAATGACAGCAGACAGATGTGGACTCTAAGTGCCTGGTAATTGTATATTACGGATGCTTTTCTGCACTTATTACAAGGCAGATGCAGTAGGGACATCTTGACATATTATTCATGTTTTATCACTGATGTAAAGATTCATTTCACCAAGTAGTCTAGGTCAGGTGTCCAGTATCTCAGCTTACTGTATTATCCATGGAAAACATTCTGCTCCTTGAAAGGGTAATTCCTACCACCTTAATAGTTTTCCAGGAAAGGTTGTTTTTACATAGCTAATTGTTGATGAATTTCATTCTGCATCCTCAGATAACATAAACGAGATAGGTAAAAAATCCCTACATTAGTTTAAAATTTTTTGTTTGGATTTCTTTTTCCTCAAAATGGGAATATAAATAATTGTATTTTTTAATTTTTACAGTTTTTTAATATATAACATTTGAATATATTTTTAATTGCAGATGCAAATCTACTGCTATGATGCAGATCAGTTTACAGATTTTGAAGAGGCAGTTAAAGGAAGTGGAAAGTTAAGAGCTTTATCAATCTTGTTTGAGGTAAATAAAATATATCTTTGAGTCATTTAATAAGCCTTGAAACACAGCAGATGTTCAAACTGAATTTAACTGGTTCCAATGTGTGATCATTGAGTTAAAAAATTGCATGTATCTTTCTAATTTATTGTTGTAGAAAAGCAAATGGGCAAAATAAGTTTGTTTGGCTTTAAATCATCTAAAATTTTGATGGTAAACTGTAACTATTATTTTTTTTTTGTGAAGCCTGTACTGTTAAAATATGTTTGTTTTTTTTAACAGATTGGACTAGAAGATAATCCAGATTATAATCCAATCATTAATGGAGTAGATAGTGTTAGTCGTTTTGGTAAGTTTACCTCCATGTTTTATTGATTATTGATTTACTAAATTCCACTTCAGTGTGATAAGGAAACCTCTGAGACATTGAGGAGCTTAATTTTCTATTACTCAGTCATGTCTATTTTTTTAGAAATTACAGAAGTCATCTGGATAGACAAGAACTGGACAATCACCAATCACATGAAATCTAACATAAGCGGGTGCCAGATTCTGCCCCTGTGGAAGGATAATCCTGGTTATATGTACAAACCACAGAGTGAGAGTCTGAAGAGCTCCCCTTTGGAAAAAGTTTAGGGATTTGTTTTAATGGGAGGTTGAATGTGAGTCAGCAGTGGCCAAGCCTGCCCTGGGGGCATCAGGAACAGCATCACCAGTCAGGCAAGGGAGGGGATTGTCCTGCTCTGCTCTGGGACAGCCTCACCTCTACTGAGTGCTGGGGGCAGGTCTGGGTGCCACAATGTAAGAAGGACATAAAGCTATTAGCATGCATCCAGAGAAGGGCAAGCAAGACTGTGAAAGGTCTTGAAGACAAGGAGTATCTGAGGTCACTTTGTTCAGCTTGGAGAAGGGTGCCTCATCACTTTAAATGGGGCAACAGAGAAGCATTTGCTGATCTCTGTGGTGACCAGTGATAGGACATGAGGAAATGGGATGAAGCTGTGTCACAAGTTCAGATTGGGCATTAGAAAAGGCCTTTCACTGGGATGGTGATCTGTGACTGGAACAGGCTCCTTAGAGAAGTATGTGGTCAGGGCACCAAGCACCTGGATGATGATCTTAGTCATATAGTTTAGTTTTAGGTAGTCCTGTGAGGAGAAAAAAGTTGGACTTAAGGATCCTCATACGTTTCTTCCAACTTGAAATATTTCATGTTTCTCTGTTTAATTTACCCAAAGACAATTTGTAACAACAGAAGTGTAAAATAATAATAACAATGAATAATAGTAATAATTTACCTGTTTAAATGCCAAATCCAGATAAATCTGATTTATTATGTAAATCTTAATCATACATGTCAGGATTTTTATATCTAGTTGGAAGCCAGGTAAGACTGTTGTAACTATCCAAGAAGGATCTTACAAGAGTGAGACTGTCAGTGTTCAGTAGACTCAGAGGAGAGAAGTTTTTTTTTTTCAGTAGCTCCTGTGTAAATCCAAAATAGTCCAAATATAATGCATTTGAAGTGGTTGCTAATTGGGACACATGAACTTCAGCGTGGTACATGAAAAGATCTGGGTATGTTTCTAACTTAGTTTCATAGTGTCTTTGCAGAAGAATAAATATGAATGGACACTGTCTTGAAATTCTTACATCATGTCCATGACTTTCAGGATACCTTGTCTCAGTTTTCCTTTATGTAATGGTACTTTAATGTAAAAAGCCGTTTTTAAAGCCTTCAAAAGTGTGACACTAAAATCAGGGGGTTTTTCCCCCTCTGGAAAACAAACACTATTCAACAAATTTAAAAGGGAACACCTTTCATAAGTTAGAAAGACATAGGAGGTGGAAATATAAACTAGTTAAGATTCATCACTTTTGTGTGTCATCTTCTGTGAAACAAAAAGGAGAACTAGTAATAAATACATCAAGACAGATGATGTCCTACAGCCTTGGAAGGAGCTGTAAAACTATCAGCAGCAAGATTCAAGATACAGCCACTACATGACATTTCAACAATGCTTAGAATACAATTTTCCTGAATCAAATGCAGATGAGCTCAGGAAATTCAGGTCATGACTAAATCAAGTTGTTTCTTCTGAAGAAAAGCACACAATCTCTCCTTGTCTGTGATAGACATGATTTGTCCTTGTCAGTCATATCTGTATTGTGCTTATTTGAATCACAGTTGCTGAGTCCTCAAGCTCTGCAGAGGAGCGCTCCTGATCCTTCTAGACAAACTTTACATTTTTCATCAATCTTTGTAGGTGTTTGATTGTTAAAATCTAGCCTGTCAGTCTCATTAAAGGGTATTCTAAAATCCAAAGTCGCAAAATGTATGGCAGGATTCTTGTTATGAATGAGAAGTTTCATGTCCCCAGCCATCTATATAAAACGGACTTCATTTTTGCTGAGGGAAGAATGTGTTAACTAAACACCTACGAGATAGCAATGATAGTTTCTGTCTGAAGGCTGATTATCATTTTGGCAGGAGAAGTGGAAGGATGTGCTTTGCTTGGTGCTGCTCAATGTTCCCTCTCCATGACACATGAATAAGAAAGGGGATGAGTCAGCTCTTAAACCTTAACTCACTAGAGAACTCACTGTAGAGAAGAAAAACATCAATCCCTTGTAGTCAACTGTTAATGCAATTTCCTTCTCTCACCAAATTTGTAAGGAGTTATGAAGACCAAGACAGGTCATAAATCTGTACAGGGCTGAAGAAGTAACATACCTGTAAAAGCGTGAGTTAATGCACAGTCTGAAAATTCATTAAATATTCCGAAGGAAATACCACTTAGAGAGGAACTTGAAATGAGTAACTTTAGATTGAAATATGAAGTGTAAGGATCTACACTATTGCAAGGTTTGAAAAGCAACATTGCTTTGGATGCATCAGACAGTAAAAAGCAGATAAGTGTCTCAGACTGAAAAGTTTGCCTTGCTGAAGTTGTTACCATGTATGCCAGTTTCTGTTGCTGGACCCTACTGCCTTACCAGCAGACACTTAGCTTTCTGTGGATGAACTTCCAACAATCCCTCATGCTTACTCCCAACTGACAAGGTACCCAGTAAACTGCTGACCTGAAAGATGTGATATTATTTTCACAGAACTTATCCTCCTGGAGGAGTTCATTGCATTGTTTGCTGATTTGAGTAAACCTGTTACTGTTTTTTCATTATATTATCATAATTTAAAAAAAGAATCCAGGTCCACAGAAATTCTGCTTCTGCCATCATGAGTAATATTAACCCTCAGGTCTAACATTGCGACAGTTCCCCAGGCAGTGATTTTCTGCAGCAGTTTGGATCCTGCAAAAAACTCAACAACTTGATTAAATTTGGGTCATGAGACCTAGAACAAAGATTTAACAAACTTTTTTTCTTTGAAATTCAAGAGTGATACAAAGGTTTAGCACCTTGCACATTAGCTTATGGTGAGAAAATTCTTGTGACTAAATATACTAAAATGACTCCATTTGTTACTGCAGTAACTTACTACACCTTCCCAAGTAAACGAAGTTGGGTTTGAGCTGTACTTTTTCAAACTAAACAGAAGACTTCATGGTTTATTTGTATGCTAGTCTCTGTGGAGATTGCATTTTGAAAAGTCTCTAAATTAGCATGTTCCTATAATGGTAGATCTTCTGGAGGGTGTGATTTGTATTTATTAATTGCTTCTGTAGTATTTTAACTAAGTCTATTTTTATTTTTTATTTTTTCAGGAAAACAGGCTGCCTTGGAACCATTTATTTTGCTGAATCTCTTGCCGAATGCAACAGACAAATATTACACTTACAATGGGTCTCTATCAGCTCCTCCATGCTCTGAAACAGTTGAATGGATTGTGTTTAAAGACACCATAAGTATTTCTGAAAACCAGGTAATTGTTTTAATGTAGTAAAACCAGACAATTGTACATAATACCAAAGAAAAGCAATTGTCATGTATATGACATGCAGAAGCTCATGGCATTCATTGGCAGCCCAAGAATAAAGCTTTTCTTTTATCTAGTTAGAAGTTTTTCATGCAGCCATTAAACTAGAAAGTATCTATATGAATTGTGTTATCTTTGACCTTTTTTATAGTTTACTACTAGAATCTGAGCAATTTCTTGTCTTTAAATAGGGTAAGAACATATTCCAGACTATTTGGACTTTGAGCTCAGATAAAGGGCAGTACAAAACATTTTTTAAATATTCCCCCAGCCACATAGTGATGCTAAGCAGAACATAGCTCCAGCAGCAGAATGGTTGAAAAATACTTGTGGAGTAAACTATTAGATATCCTGATAGTACAGAAGAACAAAAGTTCAGTGCCATGCAGGATAACTTAACTGTAAGATATTATCCAATATCTTTTGCCCCAAGTTTTTTGCCTATTAGCAGAATCTGGTCAATTTTTATGACTTCTAACTTATTTTTTTCCTCTCGTCTTCCAGTTAGCTGTATTCTGTGAAGTGCTTACAATGCAGCAGTCTGGCTATGTTATGCTGATGGACTACCTGCAAAACAACTTCAGAGAACAGCAATATAAGTTCTTTGGGCAAGTTTTTTCCTCTTACACTGGACAAGAAGAAATTCATGAAGCAGGTAATTACTGAATAGTCATTCCTCTCTCCACAAGTTAAAAGACAAATTTCAGTAAAAGATTCATCGGAGTATGAATTACTCATTTTAAATTGTGTAGAGAGTAGAACACTGTGTTATTAGTCATAAATCTATCACTTCAGAGAAAGAAAAACAGCAATCATAAAACGTGTCAGATTAAATGGAGTGGAAAATTAAATGCTTGTCTTGACCAAGAATTCAGTGAAGATCACATCAGTTCAAGCTTCCTTACACTCCCCTTTTAGTGTGTTTCAGACTTCAACAAAGCTGCCTTTTTAGACACTGCAAGAGTATTTTGTTTTACAAACCTATTTGGTTCTTTATCATGTAGTGTGGATCCTTTTTCAACAGAGACTGAAGTGATGTCATCAAATTAATTTCATGCAGTTTGGTTAGAAAGTGATAGATGGAGGGAATTCCAGAAGCCAGATTTTATTCTCAGTCTTACCTAAAACTTTAGGGAAGTTTGTGAAGGTTATGTGACCAGAACAGTAGAGTAGGTAATGGGAAAAAAAGATTTGGCACTAAATACAGAAGCCAATGGTTCCTATGCTAACAAGCACAAAAGAATATGTAGGAAACATCTAAACTGGAAGCACTGTGTTGCTACTTGAAAGAGAATACCTGTAGATTCTTGAACTCAATTTCACTGAACTGTGTTTAATTAGACATAAGAGTTGACTTAAGCACAGGCTATATGTGTTCTCTGGATTAGAATTGTGGTTTCATACATGTACTTCTACATATTTGTGTGATCACAAATGCATATAGATACACACAAATCTAACTATAGGATTTGTTAATGTAGAACATTAGAGAAGTGTTTATATTTTCGCCTCCGTTTTAAGATAAATAAAATTTAAAACCCTAGGAATCATTAAACTTAAATGTTCAGATGTAAGAGCTGTAACACAAATGCCAAAGTTTCTAAGAGTCAATAGGCTTATTAGTATTTAACATTGCATAGTAGTCAGGAAAAACTAATCTTTTTAATCCCTTTAGAGGATGTATGAGAAATGCCAAGACTGATTATTACTCAGGTAGGTAACTGAAAAATTATTTTGTGTTGTGAAATCTACAATCCAAATTTTCTACTGTTGGCTCGGTGTAGATTCTTATTAGGCAGTAGGATTAAATGCTTGATTTATTGCTGTAATTAATACATGACATTTCTTAAGTAGAACTAAGTTTTCTTAGAAAACCTAGAAGAATCTATTTTGTTATAAAGTAATTTCAGGAATTTTCTATGTATTTTCAGGAATTTTCTCACAGTGGAATCCCCAACATTTTTGGCGTACAAGCATTGTCCTACTAAGGGCATGGTAGATGCTTCATTCCCCAAGCCTGCCTAATGATATATGTAATTTCCCTATGCAATATGTATGTAGCAATTTAAGAAGATTAAAATAGTTAGTCTTTACAGCCATACTTGAGGATTCACTTAAAAAAAGAATTTTGAAATTATAATGTTTAATCTCCACCAACCTCAACTAGCAGCATGCAAATCCATTTATAATAAAAATCATTGTTTATTCCTCTAAACCTGAGAACTGTTGTGGTGGCTGCTGGGCACACTGGGTGACTTTTCATCTGCTCTGCCCTTCTGGTAAGGCCTTGGGATTAAGGGCTAAAACCTAGCTCTTATTTATTTTCCTGGATTTAGTAAGGTATAAAAAAACAATGGGTTCTTAAAATTCAAGATAGACTATATATTTGATAAAAAGTATTAGTCAGCCTGTTTTCCCGTGAGAAATACAGCCATGTAAAGTTCAGCGGCTGTTGTAGTCAAATTCTCTTGTGAGACATGGGGTCAGGACTTGTGCATTTTCCCTTTCACATTCCTCAGTCTTCATGACTTCTTTGGGAGTTCTCAGATTCCCAGATGTGTGTGGGGGATATTTTCCCTGGCACAGTGGTGTGGGATGGAGTGCCCAGGCACCTGTAGTGGTGGGTACAGGCGGGGTCTCTGTGAGGAGAGCCCAGGGCTGCCCTGAGCCAGACACAGACAGCTCCAGCTGCCTCCAACCCACCCAGCTCAGGGCACTGAGAGACCTGGTGGCACCTCTGGGAAAACAAAGCTGCACAGCAGTGAGGAGTGAGGGAACAGCTCTGTCACACCCAGGTGAGAAGAGGAGAAAGGGGAGGAGGTGTTCCAGTAGCAGAGCAGAGATTCCCCTGCTTCACCCCATGGTGAAGATTATGAGGCAGTCTGTCCTGTGGCTGACTGGGGAGACTCCATGCAGGAGCAGGCTCCTGGCTGTGGCTTGTGGAGAGGAGCCCATGCAGGACCAGATTATCTGTTGGGTCTCTGACCCTAGGGAGGACCCACAGAGTGTAGCAGTCTGTTCCTAAAAGACTGTACAGGGGCTGGAAAAATTCCTTAAAGACTGTATCCTGTGGATAGGACCCCACACTGGAGCAGAGGAGCAACACGAGGAAGGAGAGGCAAGGTGTTATAAGCTGACCACAATTCCCGTTCCATATTCCCCTGTGCCACTGAGAATGGGGAGGTGGAAGAATCAGGAGTGAAGTTGAGCCTGGGAAGAAGGAAAGGGTGGAGAGGTTTCATAGTTTTGGTTTTGTTTCTCATTATCCTAGTCTATTTTTATTGGTCATAAATTTCCTCAAGTCAAAACAGTTTTGCCCATGACAGTGGTTGGGGAGTGATCTGTGTCTTTAACTTGACTTGTCAGCTTTTTTATCTTACTTTCTTGCCCTGCCCTGCTGAGGAAGAGGAGTGGGCAAGTGTCTGAGTGGGCACCTGGTGGCCAGCCAAGGTCAACCCAGCACTCATCTGCTGTGCCACTCCACCTCCATTACAGAGAGGGTATAGCTCTAGAATATAAAAAAATTGCTTTTTGCCACAGACTGACAGAGATCTACACAGCCCCTGAATATCTGAATATAAATGAAGTGATTTCATGGCTTCAACAATTGAAAACTTGAATAAAAAAAAATCTCAAACACAGATTTAACTAAAAGTAGAAGAAAGCAACAAATGTGGGGTGGGGGAAAAGCCAAATTTGAGCAGCTTATAAAGGTCTTCTGGTCAAAAACATAGCCCAGGTAATTTTTGGCAATGATTTGGCTGATGTACCCCAGTGGTTCCCCATGATGTAATTAAGTTTAGATGAAAATTTCCTAAGTTATATGGGTAGCATTTTATTCCACAGAAGAATAAGCAAAGGCAGATGCATTACCACAACATGATGTGATTCACACAAACAGAATCTAAGTACTCACCCGGAGAAAGCAGAAACTTTGGATTCAAGTCTACCAGGGGTAGGCCTCTGACTTCCTGCAAATTTTTTGCTGTTTTGTATTTTGCTGCCTGTGATTTGTGATCCAGTTTGGTATTTGTGGCTTCAAAGTAGTAACAAACTCAAGAACTCCCTTTCTTACAGTCTCTTTGCTCAGGTTTTATAAAAGTGGGTGTCACAGCAGAAGTACTTAATTAGGTGCATTGTCATGTGGTCTCCTTTCTTTTTCTAGTCTCTGGAGAAGGAAAATGGGAAAATGCAGAGTAAAGTACTTTTCTGTTACTGACTGGTAGGAAAAAAAGAGATCATCAGGATAATTTATGCATTGACTACAGAAGAAGGGCAAGAGAAAACATTTTGGGAAGAAATGGAGGTGAAATAACATGTACATGATTGTCATGTAGTAATATTGTCAGTCATTGCTGAGATGAATCTCAAAAAGAGGAGAACAAAAAGGAAGACTTTTTCTTTGGAAAAAATAGAAAAGCCATCTGGAAAAGGAAGAAGGAAAACAACACTGGAAGCACCAACCTTGTACCTTTAAAAGTTTTATAATACTGCTCTGTGAATCTAAATACAGACAGAGATTTCAGAACCAAATTCACTTATAATCAAAAAAGATGGAGGAAAATGGAACATAGAGAATTTGGAATACAGAGAAGCTTGGTGTTTATATTATAAAAAAGTGTTTTGACAAGAATTTTAAACACCTTTGAAAAAAAATAGCTGAGGAGTCTTTAGATTCATTGAAAAATAGTGAAATCTGTTTAAATCAGCTGTCTTAATGCTCAGAATTGAGAGGGGAATCATCTTTGCTTCTCTAACGACTTCCCCTTGCCATCTGGTGGAAATGGGGAGGAATTACAGATTTTTGGAACGGAATAGAATGGAATAGACATGAGAGGTTTCTTTTTTTTAAAATTTGCTCTTCCTTTGCACCAATTAAAATAATTGTTATTAATTGTAATTAATAAAACGGTGTATCAGTTATATAGCACAGTAGATTCAAAACCTGGCAACAGACTTCACCCAAATTACACAGACTAATACTGCCTCTACTATTAGCTTACGCACACAAAACAAAAATTAAAAAAGTCTTGCTGCTCATTTCCCATTGACCATCTCAGAGGGAAGCTGCTCGGAACTGCCCGCCTTCCCTGGGGAGCGGGAGAAAACTTTTGACAAACATTTTGACGGGGTTTGAGTGTCCCCTTGTGTTTAAGTGGCAAAATGCAAAGCTGAAGAACGTCTCTTTCAAAATGCAGCATCATCCCCCAAAGCGTTGAGGCATCCTGGTGCTTGCTTCTTTTTAGAGAACTCCAAAGGATCTGCACTTCTCTTAGTTAGCTGAATAGGGATTTTTTCCTTGCTTTTTCTAGATACTTATATATTGCTCTAAGCACATTAGGAGAAGTAAAAATTGTTTCCTCATTTATTCCAAATAGGGAAAGACTGTGTAATTGCTTGTGCAAAAGTCAAGCTAAAAATATAATAACAAGCCTTAAAATATAATAATATGAAATGACTACTGATAGTGTAATACTTAGCTTCTTCTTATTTGCTTTTTCTCTCTTCTTTAAGTACTATAAAAATATTTAAACAGCCTTGATGGGAAATTCAGGTGATAGTTTTCTACCTTTAACCATTAAAAACAATCTACTGTTGATTAGTCAGTTATAGCTAGTGTGAGAGTATGCAGCTCTACTAATGCCAATTTGATAGAGCCTCAAAGAGAGAATTGTTGAGATTCTTTGGTTCCCAGTACAGATATAAGAATCTTTATATTTTATCATTTATATTTTATTTCTTAGGAACTGGATACTAATATTTCACAAAATATAGTATAATAGGCAGGGAGAGGAGACTCAGCCCTCAACTTTATTTACTTTTGAAATCCAATGTTAACATACTGGTTCTGTTTATAATGGCATGACATTTCAAATATTTTAGTAGAAAGCTAAAATTGAGACACACGAAAAGACTTTTGTTAGTTTTCTCAGGGGGTATCTCAAGATTTTAGCAGAGTTGCTTGTACCATTTAATAAATACTTTATTCTTTCCTCTTTTATTTCTTCCAGTTTGCAGCTCAGAACCTGAAAATGTTCAATCTGATCCAAAGAATTATACTAGTCTGCTTGTTACGTGGGAAAGACCTCGCGTTGTATACGACACCACAATTGAGAGATTTGCTGTCTTTTATCAACAGCTGGATGGAGAAGACCAGACTAAGCACGAGTTCCTGACAGATGGGTATCAGGACTTGGTAACTGTAAACTCTTCATGTTTCATCAAAAAGGATGATGGTGTAACAACTCACTGTTAATTATTGTGATGGATTAAATTGTAGCTGGGAGCTGATTAAAGAGAAATTGTCTCATTCTTAAACTTTGTAAAACCACAAAGACAATTTAAAACAAAAGAAAAAGCTTCTCTTGTCTAGAACAGGGAAAAACTCTACAGATTGCTGCTTTGATTTGCCTATACTTGCCAAGACCATGTCAATCACAGAGCTCCTTAGCCATAAAAGCCTGTGTCAGTTAATAATAACCTGTACTTCATTGCTCATGGATATGAAAGAATGACCTACAGAAGCAACTAATGAGATTCAATTCAATTATACTGCTATAAATACTAAGTTATGATTACAGATCCATTATATTTTACTAATAAGGTCTGTTCCTCTAACCCTCTTTAGATACTCATCAGACATAGTGTTACCCTAACTTGTGTTCAATGCTAAATAGTTATTTGGTTTGACATCCTCCATGTAAAAAGTCACAAGTTGTTTTTTTTTTTTAATTTGACTGAAAACCATTTGTGACAATAAAATACGAAAAGCACACATTATAATACTAGAAGAAAGCAGCTTTATGGTTTATAAGAAAAATGTGTTATAAAAAATAAACTTTTTCAAATGCTTGATACTTATTTGCAAGTAAATGATTAAATATGTTTTTTCTTTTAGGGGGCTATTCTAAATAATCTGCTTCCCAATACAAGTTATGTTCTTCAGATAGTTGCTGTTTGCTCTAATGGTCTGTATGGAAAATACAGTGACCAAGTCATTGTCGATATGCCTTTAGAGGACACAGGTAAGTGGTCTTTTGAATTTAGTGATCCCTTTTAGCTGAAAAATCTGTATTTAAAAAAGTAGTTGGTTTGCAAACCAGTTAAAATGCGTGACCTCCAAATTATGCCAAAATGAAATTTCAAAATTGCTGCAGTTAACCTTCAGCATGTCCCTTGCTACTGATATTTTACATGACATAATTCTTTGTAAGCATTACCTATAAAAAATTGCATGTTAATTTTTTTAATTCTAAGAATATTCTGAAAAGCACCTATTTGATTTCAAATCTCACAAGTGTATCTTTTAGATATGTAGGGAAATAAATCCATGTTTGGTATTATTTCTCTATGGTTCAAGCATCCTCTCAAAATCAATCCACACAGCCAAAGTATTAAGGAATCAAGCAATACAACCCCAAAATATGATTTATAAGTCTATATTAATGATTTTGAAATTTGATTTCTTATGAATACTTGGAGTTTGATTTCAAAAGACTTGTGATGGTGGAATTCCCTTGCTTATTAATGCTGCCTTGCAAAAAACTCAAAAGGGCTAACAAGCAAACCTTAATGATTTCACAGCCAGATTTGCTTCTTCTGCCTGCTGGTAAATATGAAATAACTTGAAACTATAGCATGAAGGTTGATCTTGTCCTTAATAATTCCTTAAATTCAGTGTAAGTTTTACACTGCATCAGATTCAGTTCTTGTGAAAGTGAATGAGAGCTGTGTTTTTAGTTAAGAACACTAGTTAATCATAGAAGAAAATTAAATGCTTTTGATCATGTTAGAAGCTTCTATTTTATCTAAGGGCCTGGATTTTGTTGTTTATTTATCCTGTAAATTCTGTTTTATGCTTATGTATGTCTGTTTAGCTACAGCAAGGTCATTAGTGATGTTGTGGTGAACTTGGGACAACAGGCCAGTTTTTCAGTTTGAGGGAGCCACATTCCTTTATGAGAGAGAATGGGATTCTCAACAATCTCTACCTCATGAATTCTGCACTAATAAGGGTGATAGGCTTGTAATAATATGGCTTTGTCTGTAGGAGGAGGACACGGCATCAGGTATAGTGCTTACACATTTCTAATAAAGATTTAACATTTCTTTCAAACACAATGTATTAAGAATAATGTATTTTGGGGTCTTAGATTAATATCTACCAGAATTTACTCATTTCTCTTTAGTTTTCTAAAAAGTCCATAACAAGGTTCTGACGTTCTGCCTGACATTTCACTCTTCTGTCTATCTTATCCATCTCTTAGACAGTATATTCTTCCACTAGCTTTCCAGAATATGCTGGGTTTGTGTTTTGAAGAGTTTTCTCATTTGAGAGTTCATCTACATACCCAACAGCCATTTCTACATGGAAAACCAAATAAGCAGCATAGTGTTATCATCATTTAACAACAGTTCAACAAATCAAGTCAGTACAGTGCTGCCATCACAACTGTGAAACCTCTGGAAATGTATATTGCGAGACAAAGTCTGGTGTAGGTGATCTCCAGAGGATAAACCACCCTCCTCCTGCTCCTGCTGCATCCCTGCTGTAAGGATGGGCCCATGGCACCCCGCTGTGTCCCGGGACTCCCTTGGGAAGAGACGTGGGTGCAGAGGCAGGGAGAGAGACAGGAGCTCTGGGGCTGGGCGAGCACTGTCGGTAAACAAACAAAAAAAACCGGGGCTGCTGGGGAGCAGGCTCAGCAGGAGGATGGTGAGGCATTGGGCAGCCTGTGGCTGGTCATCAGTGCAGGTCCTGCCACCCAGCATGGCATCCCTGCTGTACTTGTGCTGAAGTCGTGCAAAACAGGGGCTTGGCATTCATTCCAGGAGAAGGAAGAGTGAGGGAAATACATACTGGAAAATTAACTTCACCTTCCAGTATCAGCAGAAATTTCTCTGAGATTTGTATGCCCAGACAAGAGAATTTGGTACAATAAATATATTTCAGACTGTGTTATATTTGTGATGGCAAATGTTATGTATCAGACTGAAGGTTTAATACTCTCAAGCCTTTTTACACAGATAAATCACTAATTTCTTCTTTGATATTTTAAATTTTAAACAATATAAATAAGAAGAGAGTGAGGCTTTTGAATAAAAATTAAATACTCAAATGAATATTTGCCTGTTTTAATTTTAAAAAAACAAACAAAAAAAACCCCCAAAAGTTTCATCGACATGCTTCCTATCTGGAAGGAACACAAAGTTATTAAATTTAACTTGGTTCTTTTATTTTGGCGCTTCCACAATGGTACCTCTGAAAGTGCTGAATAAAGAAAATTCAGGAAAAAATTCCTCTCCTGTAATTAATATGATTTCTAAGAGTGTACATTGCTCTATAAATAAATTGCTTACATGCTCTGTCAACTCTGGATGCAATTTTAAAATATAAAAAAAACTTACATTAATTTCTAACATTAATGTTTATTTGCATGAGTTTTACTAATTATTTACACCTGAATTAACTGTTGCAAATATTTCAAATATTTTTTATTTAATTATAATATACCTAATATTAGACAACAGACATATGAGATTGTAAATATCTAATAAGAAATATTTCTTCAGAGCAGCTTTCTGATTACAACTATAACATCAAATTGGTTTTGTGATCTGCTTTATAGATCTTGAGGCAAAAGGGAATTTCTTGGAGCTCCTGCTGGGGAATTTATGAAAGAAAAGTTATCTTCACCATGAAGACATGAAATAAAGTTGACACACATAACGCAGAAATTAAATCTTTCATTTTCAAGAATTACTCTGAGTAATCCAGTTTAATTAAGATGAAATTCACTATAGTCACCTCCAGACTGATTAGTCTTCCTGTTAAGAGCTAAAGCAAGGCATGAATAATGCACAGCTATTAGATGGTCCCTTCTCCAGGAAGAATTCTGTCCTTGGAGTTGCCACTACTAATGAGATCTGGTATTCAGAAAGCTCAAGACTGTTGTTTTAGACTTTCCTTTTTGAGATACTTGTGAGAGAGTGTTTCTCATGCCTTATCCCACCCAGTCTGGTGTCTCCCACGTGGTTGGTGAGGGCTCTGCAGGCTCTGGTGATCCACAGATGCAAGGCTCCTGTTCTCAGCAATGTATTGTAAGATGAAGGACCTCTTTGGGGCCACGGTCTCTGCTTCAGTTTTTGGAAGCCTCAGGAGCTGTAATGTAATGACACTGGGTAAGCCACCATAGTGGAGACCTCTGCTCTTTGAGTTTTTCCTGAACACTTCAGAATTGCAGCCCTTCACCTTGTAATACAGTGTGTGTGCAGGTTAAAATTTTTTTGAGTTAGTCTCCACTTAGTAAAAGACAACAAATACACTACTTGATGTAGCTACAGCATTTCCATTGAAAATTTAGAGAATTGTGTTCAGAGTATTTTAATTGGCTTTGATAAAATTCCAGCCATTATTTACATTGTTTCCTTTGTTATTAGAATTGGATTTTGAATAACCATGTAAATGTGTGCTTTTTCTCTCTAGATAACACCTGTATAGAACTGAAGGTTGTGCAGTAGTTTGTTGTGTAGCTAATACTTCTGGTACTTACATGCTTTTGCTGACACAGGAAAGGAAAAATAAGAATATAACTCCCCACTCCTATTCCTTTGTATAGACCTCAGTTGGTGCTTGTCAAAAAAACCCAACATGCTGAGATATAGCTCTCAAAAGCTGTCTCCTGCCTGGCAACTCATGCTGTCAGCAGTGCTTTGTGAGGATCTAACTATGAAACTTCTACGTAACTCATCTTTGTGATTTTTGTCCTAAAAAGCACTAAGCATATATTAAATGTCTGATTTAGGGGATGCTTTTTTCTAATTTTGTACTGATAAAAGAAGAACTCTTAAAACTAATTTAATCAAAAGAAACAGGCTTTACTTTTGTTCTTGCTATGCCATTCATTACATGAATCAGTACAGAAATGAGAGGTGTTTATGTTGTGAGCACTATTCTATGATTATAAATCACATTGTTTAAAGAGATTTTTTAAATATTTCCATTGAAAAAATGTAGGGAAATAGTCACCTTTTCTGTATTTGTTCTTATCGTTTCTTCATCTTTCATTAAAATGGACTATGAAAAGACCTCTGCAGAACTCTAACTAATTATTTAATTATTTTATTTTAAAATGTATACTATAGAAAAATCAATATGTGGTTCCAGAAAAAATAAACAAGCTTTTTCATCAACCTATATCAATGGGTTGTTTTTTGGAGGGTGTGGCTCTTCACCTTGGATGAGGGATGTTATTATATTCCTGTAATCTCCTGTCAAATCAAAAGTTCAGCAGCAGGATTAATGGAACTTCTGTAAGTGTGTGTCTTTAATACTTTTAACAAATATATTTTCCATGACCATCTAAATTTAAATATTCTTCATAAAGTTCCTGGAGATTTGCTGGTCTTGTTAATAAACAGGTTCTTTTTATATATATAATATACGTGTATATGTATATATGTATGTTAATGCCTCTCCCTTGAGAAAACAGAAAAAACTTTAGTTTCCTGCTGGTGGAATTTGAGAGTATGTGCCCTACTGTATACTCTAGCACAATCAGTACAGTTTGTTTTTCTGACTGAGTCTTATTAAAGCTCAACTAAAGAATAGTGACCACAAAAAAGAATGGATGGAATTCCTCTGTCGTAAAAAGATGTTTCAGAGAAGTCTGTTGAATACCTGGTATATGGTGTGGGCCTATGATGGGAGGGCATTCAGACTAATGTCAATATTTGATTTGTATCATTGAGAAGCCAGGGAATATCATTATCTCATCCACCCCTCCCCTCCCCACCCTGCCCCAGAGCCTCCTAGGCCTCAGGAGTCAGAGGTAAGACAATTTTTTATCTATCTAGCTAAAGAAAGGTCAATTCCATACTTGGAAATTTATAGATGTTTGTTACTGAAGAACAACTTGTGAAGACTTTGTGCAGCATTGCTTAGTCAAAACCTACTTGCATGCTATAACCTACAAAAAATACTGTATGAGCTCATTAGTTTGATGAACTTCATCTAGTGTATGATGCATATAGCACATCTCAATTTGTTTTGAAAGGTAGATATGGATAGACCAAAAAGAATTCAAATTAAGTCATAGATCCCCATCTGACTTTCGAGAAATTTAGAGCTGGTATCTTTATCCTAGTGTATTGAACAAACTACATTTAGGAATTGTGGAGAAAATTGAGCTGTGTGTGATGGTTTTGTTAGAATTTCTCTCCAGGCTGAGACATTGGCATTTTCACCTAGTGCAAATCAACCCTCAGAATATGTTAGTACATGTGTGCAAACAGAGTGCTAGAATATGGCTTAGGAGAAAGCCTTTGAAAGACTCAGCATGGATATGGGCCTTTTTGTGGACCAAAGGAGCATTAGTATAAGGTGCATTAGTACTCTGGAAGATTTCCTCACTCTTGAAGACCTGTGCCAGTTCCTACCAGGGAGGTGGATGTTTCTTTCAACCTGCTTTGAAGTCTCTCTTGGTGGCCACCATCAGAAGTGCAACATTGGATTTGGCCAAAAAGAGAGAACAGAAGGAAAGAGACTATCCCTAAATTTGGAGAGATGAGTTTTCAGCTGGTTGTACGAGGTTAATGTCTTCAACCTGTTTCAACTGGTTTTTATTTTTGAAAATTTGGAATGCCTCAAAAGCCTCTAGAGTAGTTAATCACAGAGCATGCAGTACCTGTTTATTAGGGACTTGTTCTAGGATGTGATAAAACTGGCTTCATGTCTTTATGTTAAATCAAGTAGAGTGGGAGTTTGAAAAAGGCTGTAGGCACTGGGACGGGTGGGTCTCTTTGGTCTGCCCTGCTGGAAGCATGCAGCCTGCTGCATACTGACTGTGATGGCATTGCTGCTGCCTGGGTGCACAAATAAAGAATTTTCTATATGAAAATTATAGAACAGATTATTTTACAAGAATATCTTCAGAGCTTTCAGATTTAATGTAGAGAAATAGTTGATCCTGAGACTTCCTGTTTTTCTCTTTTCTATATTTCTGCATTAAACTGTATTTCTCATTGAAAACATTCTTGTGAACTTGGCTTTCCCCAGCCAACGTGTGGTTCCTCCAGAACTGCAAATCCAATGGTATCAAAATAGAGCCAGACAAGACTGCTGTGGCTGAGTGAATGTGTCCTGTCCAGATGAGTGAGCATTTTTACCCTTAGTCCTTGATCCAGGGGGTAGGCCACTTCTCCAAACACAATCCTACCAGAGATCTTAGACATGGTCTCAATAACCATATTAATTCATCAGTTGAGTCCTTGCAGAATTCAGAATTCTATTTAAAATTGTGGATGATACGGTGTGTATTTTTGTTTTATAGAGGCTGACCTCATTCCTGAACTGAGTGAAGCTGAAGAATATGAGGTATAGCATTCATTTGTTTTTTTAAAGAGTATTTAAAATAAATACATTTTAACTAGATTGAAATTATATTCAAAATTTACAAAACTATGTCACCAACTGAGTGTTTTATCTGCATTTATGTATACATAAATATATGTATGTGCATATATAGCCTTTGAGCTATTTTTCTCCCCAGATAACTCTGGAGATACCTCAGTATTTCTCTGGGGCTGGAGATAAATGAAGTAAAGGATATCACAGAATATTCCTAAATATTTTTAAAATGGACCATCAGTTTATAATCACCCCTCTGTGAAGTCTGACAAAATTGTTCATTTAGGAGAATCAAAGCTGCCATCCAGTGTTAGGTTTTTTAGTTAAAGAGACATTTGATTTGTGCTTGCCAGTGATGGTCTTATCATGTGGTAAATTAAAGGGAGGACAACAGTTGTGCTGAAGAGTGAGATTCAAGTGTATCTGCTATCAGTGTGCTGTTCATTTAAGTGTTACTCAGAAATTCTTGGAGGATCAATTGTTTCTTGAAATCGAATTAGACTTTAAAGTATAGCTCTGTTTAACAAAATTTTTGCTGATCTTATGATAGCCTTTGGAGGCTTCATATTCAGTAATTAGGTCTCTGGGGTTACAGCAAGGGGAGATGTAAAAATACCATAACTGAGTTTTTAACAGTCTCTAATACCAATTTTGCAACATAGACGGTTACTTCAGTACGACATTTATCAAGTAATATCAAGTAATCCCTCAAAATTTTTTATTTATAGTTTCAGCCTATGATCACAATGTTCTCACTGCATGACAGGTCCTTCTAGTTAAATAGACAGCCTGTGCTTACCCATCTATTTACTCTCCCTTGCATTTGTGGACACTGAGTAACCAGCAATACAGTAATTTCTCTTTTGTTGTAAGTTATGTATCTAGATTATTATATTGCATCTCATAGGTGCCAGTGAACATCAACTGATTTTACTTGAACCTAGAAAGTTTAAAAATGCCTTGCAGAAAGTAGATCTTTAGAAACAAGGGCTTGTCCAGTCCAGCCTAGGTTTGAAGACAATCAGTCTTGGAGCTGCTGTCTCTACATTTTAGGCATTTAGTCCTTAGAGTGAAATCCAGACCTGAGAGTCACGTCTGAGGTATCTTATGTTGTGTGAGTGCATGATGGGTTCCTGGTTCAAGGAGGGACTGCAGTGTGAAGCCCAGCTCTAGCCTTGCTCTGGCGAGACTGGGTTAAAGCTCACAACTCCTGTTTGCTGAGTGCCTCAGTCAAAAATGTACTCAGCAGCTCATTATCTTAGGCACATTCTTTCAAAGGCTGTGATTTTTTACATTATTTTCCCTGCTGTGCCCTGTTCAGTGTAAGAATGAAAGAAAATCAACCTTAACTATAGTGGAAACTGAGGAGTTAGATTGATAGCTGTGCCTATCTCCTGTCTACTGGGTATTTTCTCTCAGCATTATGCTTTTGAATAAAAATCAGTGGCTTTTCCACTACATCACCAATCCAGATCTTTAGAAAACAAAAAACAAAACAAAACTATTTTGCAAGAGGCTCTGTGCTGCTCTGTCTCTTAGGGCTATGTGTGTTTGTTGAATCAAGTCCCTTCAGAAACTGAAAGTGTACCTCAATCTGGATTACAGAGTTGGGCTGGGACAGGTTCCATTCTGGTGCAGCTCTAGATGGGGACACAGCACAGAACTGCAGGGACTGCTGTGTCTAAGTCAAAACAAAAGTGCTTGCAGAGCAAATTAGGACTTCGGTTGTAGGTTTTTTGATTTGGTGCAGGGAAAGCTGGAGAGGGGACAAAAAGATTTGATCTTAGATCCTCAAGCACTGCCTAAGTGCTTAGTGCATTCAGGCATGTAATTCTTTTTTCTTTTGTATATGTCCTTAAAAGGCAAAACTCTAACACAGATTTTGCACCAAGTATTGTTATTTGTCATCATTCATATTCAGAAAACAAAGGGTCATAATAGGACTAGGGGATATGACTCAACACTTGTGAAACTCTGGCAGTCATGCTGATACCAAAGCTGAGGACTGTGAAATCTCCTTTTCCAGAAAACTGACAATTCAGCAGAATTGAGGTCATAAATACATTTTACAAATTCTGTTGTTATTATTACAGTTCAATTACCATCAGGATATTAGTGCAACCCTCTCAGGCATTCTGATAGCAAAAATATTTTCTCATTGCTGTGTATACAATGTATGCTATATATTGCATATACAATTGCATTTTATTAGGAAAGAGTTAGAGCTTTTTCAATAAAGTAAATAAATACTGTGAGTGATTTTTCCCTCTCAAACACAATTTAAGTAACGCAATATTGAAGAAGTTGTTGAGACACAGCATTTTTTTGTTTTTATTGCAAATCAGTAATATTTTTCAAGATAAAAAACTGTTCTTGCAGTTAATACATTAGTTTAAGACCAACAGTCTTTTCAAGTGTTGTTTACTCCTCTTGAATTATTGATCCAGGAAAATATATTATTACAGTTTTAGTTTTCATTCATGTTCAGAGTTTATAAACATTTTTAATTTTCTTCGGCTATGATATTTTTTCAAAGGATGAAGTTGATGAAAAGGAAATAGAGGTGAATGAAGAAACTGCAGTGGTTCCTAGCACTGACAGTACAATGAACCAGTTGAGGAGAGATTTTCAGGTGATTACATCTAGCTACAGTCAAGAAAAAATGGGAACAAAACCCAGTGAAGCCAAAACTAATAGATACTTAACAAGAGAAGAATTGCATGGTAAGGATAATGTTTTCAAAGCAGTTTATTATGCTACTTCTCCACCTATTGGTGAAATTTCTGAAGAGGAAGATCCTTTTTTGGAATCCCAAACAATCACTGGAATTCCTCCTCAACTCATTGACTCCACCAAAGGTGGAGAAGAAGAGTTTATATATCTTTCTTCAGGCACCGAACCAACAAGAATAACCACCACTGGCCACAGTGATGAAGATTTCTTATCGTCTCCTTTTAAACCTCATCAGGAATCTGATGACTTTTGGAGTTCAGTTCCTACCACTTCTTCATCACAGCTGATTACTGAGGAGACCTCCCAAGAAGATACCCTTCCTTCAGGAAGTCCAGATATAAGTGTGCATGATGTTCTTTCTCAAGGCTCCATTAAATATGTTTCAGAAGTCGTAGCACCCTCAAGCTCCGATGAGCCTCCAAAGCATACTTCTTCCACTGATGGAAATTTATGGTTTCGTAATGCTACAGATCCAACAACTCAATCTGTTGATACATCGCCTAGTGGGCAATTGTCTCAAACCAGTTACACTGAAGCTTATGTAGAGGGATTAAAGCCAACTACAGTGCCCTATTCAAGCAGCCCGGTGGTTTCCCAAGACACTTCAAATGCGGATTTAGAATTGCCACATTATTCTACCTTTGCTTTCTCCTCTGCTGAATTATCACCTCACTCTATCTCTTCAAGCTCTGGAGAATATGGTTCTGCTTCTGCTGCCAGTGAGGTACTCTCTCAGACAACTCAGCCAGTCTATAATGGTGAGATACCTCTTCAACCTTCCTACAGTAGTGAAGTGTTTCCTCTAGTCACCCCTTTATTGTTTGACTCTCAGATGCTCGACACTACCCCTGCTACATCAGATAGTGATGTGACCTTGCATGCTACACCTGTATTTCCCAGTGTTGATGTGTCATTTGAACCCACCCTGTCTTCCTATGATGATGTACCTTTGCTTACATTTTCCTCTGCTTCCTCCAGTAGTAAAATGTTTCACCGTTTGTATACAGTTTCTCAAATGTTTCCACAAAGTGCCACTCCAGCTGTTGCGAGCGATAAGGTGTCCCTGCATGCTTCTTTGACGTTGGCGGAGGGTGATCCATTAATACAGCCAAGCCTTGCTCAATTTGCTGATGTGGTGTCACATCAGACCACTCATGCTGCTTCGGAGACAGTGATATTTGGTCATAATAGAACTCACATATTTTCTCAAGTTGAACCATCCAGCAGTGATTTAAATATGCATGTACTATCTACAGTGTCTGAACTTCCTTATGCTTTGTCTGGTAATGTGGGCTCCCTCCAAAGCTTTACTGTTTCCTATGACTCTGCAGAATTTGTGCATGATTCTGTTGACGTATTTCATCAAGATCCTTTATTTAGCAGCTATAACAATGTACTGGTGCATAAACCTTCTTCTGTAATATCACAAGCTGATACTTTGCTGCAGCCTACGCGCTCTCTATCTAGTGACACGGATTGGTCTGAAGCATACTCTGGTAGTGAGTCCCTTTTGCCTGATACAGATACTTTGAAAGTACTTAACGTTTCTTCCTCTGATTTTGTTGATGGTATTCCATATGAATCATCTGGGTTTAGTGATGTTAATAAGATTCTTCAAAAAGGTGATGTTATATATGGAAATGAGAGAGAACTGAAAATTTCCTCCTCTTTAAGTGAAATGGCTTCCAGTGCTGAAAGTAAAGTGATACATGAACTTTCTACATCTGTTTCTAATAATGTTGTAATTGAGCAGAATATGTCTCTGCAAGAAAGCCCGCTTCCTGTTTCTAGCACAAAGGGAATCCTTCCAGTCTCTCTTGCTTTTCCCACTACTAAGATATTTGATCATGATATTAGTAAACTTACAGAGAAGCACCTTTCTGTTCAGCCTTTGCATGTTACAACTGCAGCCTTTGATGACACTTTGCTTAAACCTATGCTTAGTTCAAGCTCAGATCAAGCTCTCTCTCTCCCTGCTTATAGCAAAATATTATCCTCGACTCAGCTGTACTTTTATGAGACCTCAGCTACATTAAGTAATGAAGCATTACTGCAGTCCTCCTTCCAATCTTCTGGCGATGGCACTCTGCTTAACACAGCTGCAGTTGTGCCTAGTGATCTAATATTGGCTGAAAGCTCAAGGGTTCAAAAAGATAGTTCTACATTTGACCAAATATTTCATCAAATGGCACCAGGTTCTGCTACAACTGAAAGCAAGCTGCATTCTACATCTGCACCTCCTGTTACTGATATGATGTCAAACACTTTTAGTAAGCCCACAGCATCACTTCAAGGTTTATCTTTTTCTTATGCAAATGAGAAATACGTTTTATCCAGTTTATTTAACAGTGAAGATGTTCAGAAGGTTATGCCTTCATTGTACAGTAGCGATGTTTCATTCCAGCTGACCAGTTTAGAAAATACAAATGCCTTTCCTTCCCAGGCAGCGACTGCTGTAACAACTCCCTTCCTAACAGGTGACACATCGTCACATGTAGCTACTCCTACAGACAGCCGTATCTCTTCAAGTGTTTTTGAAAGAAGTGAGGCTGACAGTGTCTCTTCAAGTTCCACACTTGGTTTTGATCCTGTTCGTATGCCTGAAGTTGTTTCTGGTTCTGATGTGTCCATTCATCACACTCTTCCTTTACCAAATACACTTATTTCAGTTATGGCTGTTCCTTCCAGAAGTGAGATCCCTGTAACTTTGAATAAGTTGATGGTTCCTTCTAGAGAATCCTCGGGGTTGTCTCCCAGTATCATGTCCAATACCGATTTGTGGTCTTCTGTAGTTGAGGATGACTTCGGTGAATACGATGATGACTTCCCTGTAAGTAACTGCATCTCATGCACTTCCCATAGAGAAGATCAGGATTTGGTAGTAGAGGATGAAAATACAAAGGTAAATAATAACAAGGATCAGAGTAACCTAATTATAAATTCACATTCTGAGAAGTCTGAAGAAGAGAAGTTTTCTACTGCTGCATCTGACAGTCAGATAAACCATGCCATGGACAGACGTAATTATACATCCATACCAAATTTGACAGCGAATGTGATGCCTGAAAAGCACAACAACCTGAAAATTTTGGAGAACCACATTCAGACTTCTAATGTCCAGTTGCAAAACACATCAGAATCTAAGTCTTGGGCTGTTTTGACAAGTGATGAAGAAAGTGGTTCTGGCCAAGGTACCTCAGATAGCCTTAATGATAACGAAACTTCAACAGATTTCAGTTTTCCTGACCATAATGAGAGAGACACTGAAGGGGCAGTTGAAGCAGGTAACTCAGAATTAACTCCTGGATCATCACAGTCATCAGCCTCATCTGTTACTAGTGATCACTCATCAGTATTCAACATCTCTGAGGCAGGTTAGTTATGGATAAGTCTAATGAATACCTTGGGGAGCCGTGAGGGGATACTTTTGTGCCATAGAGAATACAAAGGTTTATCTACAGATAATAAAGGGAGAACATAACAGTGCCAATGGGTGTGATTAAGGAAGCATTGGGGAACAGGGATTCATACTGAGCTGGCTATCTGGTGAATGCTACTTCTGACTACTTAAAACTGCACCTGAAATATTCTTCAGTAAGATGATTGATGCTAGGCTTTTGGATAGATGAATACTAGAAGCAGAAGTTGAGTTGAAACTCAAATTGTTTCAAATTTGATCTGAAACTAAAATTGTTTCAGTGCTAATTGTTGCTTTTAGTTTTAAGGGTTTGAGAGGGACTTAGGTTCTCTGTTAAGTTCTCTGTACAAAGACAAGTGCTGCCCTTAATGGATATACCACCAG
Organism: Polioptila caerulea; assembly: GCA_013397295.1. Lineage (NCBI taxonomy): Eukaryota > Metazoa > Chordata > Aves > Passeriformes > Certhiidae > Polioptila > Polioptila caerulea. The sequence goes on from VYXF01001322.1 coordinate 1,262,323, forward strand.
AGGAAACCATGCCTCTGCCAGAGGAAACATACCTCTGATACTCTCTTTTAAACTTACAGCAGCACATTTTTTTGTGTTTTCTAAGAGGCTGAACAAGCAAGAAGATGCTGGCTTGATTCTGATTCATCTGAACTCATAAAAGCATTCATTTTTATTCTGTTTATGCCACTTTCAGATTTCAGTGAGATTCAGCATTTTTGTGCCAGATTTGCGTATTCCCAAAGTAGAGCCAGGTTCTCTATCTGTTTATATTTAATGCTATTTTCTTATTTATTCGTCTTAAATTCAGTGAGAGTATTTACAACCCATGATTCCAAGGATAAAGTCAGAAGTCAAAATTCATAACACATTTCCTTTGTATTTAAAAATGTACAGTGGAAAATCTGAAGTATTCAGACACATAATTTTCATTCCTTCTTGTTTTAGAGAATTGAAAATCAAAGAATCAAGTAAAAAAAATCATCTATGATCTTTGAAAAAAAGCAAACAACAAATAAGGTGGAATTGGTATTATAGAAAATAAATTGAACTTCTGTTATGTACTTGCAGCATCTGTAGAGGGCAGTATCATTCAACTAAATAATTAAGGAATGGCATCCACAAAGCATGGGAAGGTTTCAGCCCAGTCCTACAAATAAATACACAGTTGAATTACGTAAAGTTGTATTTCTCATGAGCAACAGAATAATAATATGAAAAAGCGGTAAATTGACACTCGATATAATTGGAGCTAGTAGAATGTGAAAAATAGAAAGTGAAAATTAAAAGAGAATAAAAACTATTGAAATTACTAAGAGTCCTAACAAGATAGAGGTTACAAAACTGAATCAGTAAGTGAATTAGTTCACTGGTAAGTAGTTACCACTTCGTGTAGAATGCATAACACTCCTTCAAAAATAAGCAAAAATAGCATTAATATTTCAAACCCTATGTTATTGGTATGAATGAGTGTTGCCATAAGATACTTGAGCTTACATAAAGGGTGTCATTTGAATTTTTACCAATAGTAACTCAAAAAGGATTATACAGTACTGGAGAAGGAGGAGTACAACAGAATTAGTTTGTTTTATAGATATTATTGAAAGACACTCTACAGTATCATTTCATGGGCATTACTTTTTTTCCAACACATGATGCCAAGGACTGACTTTTAATAAACTGAACATTCAATTTCAGCATGTCTAACATGATCTTCTGTAAATCAAAGACACATTTATTTAATTAAATTATAAAGAAGAGAAAGAAACACAAAAATTAACCTCTCACCTGAGAATTTATTTATACATTGCAGTGGATTTTGCAGAAATTGGTGAAATGTCCTCTGGTTGTGACCATTACAGAAAAAACTGTCATTTAAACTTTTGCCAGTCTTGCAGTTGTTGATGCATAATTATGCTTACTCTGAACTAGGATTTTTTCCATAAGATCTCTATGACTACCTAAACATTTCAACTTCTGTTGAAAAACTAAGACAAATTAATAGAAAGAAATATGCAAAGGATCCAAACACATCAGGTATTAGAAATCAAATAAATCTGCTTTAGCTGAGACTGCCTTTTCAGCTGCCTTCACTGGAGAGACAACCAAGTAGGCAAGAAACCCCCTGTTACAGGAGAAGCCTGCACTTCATTCCCCATAGAAGGAGTCCTAATAGAATATGGTCAGGAAGTTTGAATGAGCCCTGTCATTTATGGGCTGAAATGAAGCCCCGGACTTTATGCTGTGAATTAGTGCAGAGTTGGATAAGCAAGTCTCACCGTTTCAAAGGGATTGTATTGTGTTTTCTCATGCATACACATAGTTTTTCTCTGAAATCTGTAGGAAGTACCAGTTTTAACCTACTCAACAGACATTTGGAGATTTTTCAGAAGCAACTTTGTGCCTTCAATTACTTTGCCCATTGAGCTGCAGAATTTAAAGAGAAGTGATTGATAAGGGTGTTAGAGTATTTTGAATTAAAACTAAGAAGACATCTGCAAAATTAGAGCCTAGACTTTTTGCACATGAAGTCCCAGAAGCCTCTAAACTCAAGAAAATGGAAACAAGTAGAGCTGCCTGGAAATCTGTATGGTGTTAAGCCGTTTGTTTTTTGACATCCTATTTAGAGCATGTAATTTGCTGTCTTTTTTTTTTTTTTTCCCCAGATTCAACTCCATTCCTTCCTCCCTTTATGTAAAAGCTTTCCATTCATGTAGAATTGGTCTCTTGAAATCCCAATGGAGTGCAGATGTTTTCTGTACAGCAAAATTCTGGTCTTATACAGAAAATTCATTGAATTAGGACTGTTTGCAAAAGCAGAAAAACATTCAAGGGGTTTAATTCTAAAAAGCACATATTTCTGCATTTTAAGTCAAATAACGCTCACAATAAACTGCACAGATTGAAATAAGTCAGTTATTTTATATCAAAGTCTCAACTTTAAAATACCAGAGGTATGACCAAAGCTAAAAATAAAATATTGATGTTGTCCACCATTATGTTTCCTTCTTTAATAAAATTATAAAATAACTTGTTTTAATCTTCATACAGATTCCTATGTCCAAATAATTCTGTCATCCAACATTTTATGGCTCACAGAAATATGAAACTAAAGCAATATCTAAATAATAATTTGATCACCTGAAAAGACGGAGGTGGGAAATTTAATTGTGGCTCGAGTATAGTTGAGAGAGGCAATTGGATTCAAAGGAAGCAGGGAGTATCAATAAGGCAATTTACAGAATGGGCAATGGATAAAAGTACAGGAAACTAAACTGCAATACAGCAAGCAGATAAAGACTATTGCAAGATAATTTTCATATTAACCTATTTGCCAGAGAATTGATTTGCATTATATGACTGACAGTTTAATAACAATTCCAATTGCATTCCAATATTATGTATTCAGATTTCTTAACTCATTTGGCTTTCAGCTAATAAAACAGATTAAAAAAAAAAAAAAAAAAGAAAAAAAAGAGAAAAAAAACTTTCTTCTGCAGTTTAACAACAGTCTGCTATTCTTACAAAGAGAAGTCTCCACTGCTGGAAGGCTGAGTCACATAAGCTTGAACACTTTGCTTTACCTTCTATCTGCTTATCTTCTGTAAGCTGGTTTGCAAATGTATAAACTTTCTGCGGTGCATAGTAAAAAATAGAGGTAAGTGGTATTAAGTAGGCTCATTATAAGACACATTCACCTGTGCTGTGCATTTCTCAGAATTTAAACATGGACTGTTTCAATTTTCTCTGACTGCAGAGGCAAGTAATATTAGCCATGAGTCTCGTATTGGTCTAGCTGAGAGTCTGGAATCAGAGAAGAAGACAGTTATACCACTTGTGGTCGTATCAGCCCTGACTTTTATCTGTCTAGTGATTCTTGTGGGTATTCTCATTTACTGGAGGTAAGTTGTTTTTTGGTTGATCTTTTTTTTCAGTTCTAAAGAGCTATGATTTGAAAAATGTGATTGGCTGGTTTACAGGAGGGAGACTGGATCTTGTCTCTTGCCTTGTTTTCATATTGCTCAATGTCATAAAGACGACAAAATGAGGTGATTTCTGTCCAAAACACTCAACTGCAATTTTTTTTTCCCAGAGGGTTAGACCACTGCAAATAGTTTATTCCCAGATCAATAGATCTTAGTAAACAATAACTCATGATTGATGTCTAGAAACCAAGTGACTTAACAGAACAGTGGGAGAGGAAAGAGGGAGAAGAAACATCATGGCATGAAGGCTATTTACTATCTTTCCAACCCTTTAACCCTTAAAAAACATAATTATCAATTTAGAATGAGAATGTATGGTCCTCAACAGGACTATGTAAATAAGCAATTAATATGGCACTGTAGGAGTGTGCTGTAGCTGACACTGAGTGGAAGACAGAAAGGGGTAGTTTAATGGAACTGTAGTAGTATAACTGAAGATCACTTACTGAGTAGCTCTTAGGACGTTCTGTGATAAAAAGTCATTTTACTTTGTGATTTTGACAAACTAAAATTAGCCCCCTGGTCTTTTAAAGCTTTAGTGGATAACTACAGATGTGTTTCCTGTGCACATGTGTTCAGGTTTCCTCATGGACATGTTTCTCTGTGACTTAATAAATTGACAAGCCAGTAAAAAAAAAAAAATAGGATAAAGAGAATTGATGGTTATTAGAAGTCATTATAACATAATCAGTAAGAGCAAAAAACTATATCCACACTGTGAAATAAAACAGACCAGCTAGCATGGCACACATCTCTTCCATACAGCTGAAATTACTTCCCTCAGAGAAGATAAAGAGTGGCTGCATTCACATTGCTTTCTGGGGATGGCCTCTGCCCTTTGATAACCCCAAACTGTGTCAAGCATTGTGTGAAATACTGCAAGTTGGTCTGAACTAAAAATATGCCAGGAACCTTGTCAGCTACTTGGCAGTATGTGGCAGTGCTCAAGGCTTTGGCACACTTCCACTGGTTCTAGATAAAGTCAGTCTTCCTAGGAACGTGTCTGCTTAAGCTCTCAAAACCCTTGCACAGCCCTAAGACTTTCTCAAGTGTTCAAGATGTCAGGGAGGAAATGCCGTGGTGGGCTGGAAGGGGGAAATAAGTTGTAAAAACTTCTACTTCAGTGATTGCCAGGAACCTGATCCTGCTTCTGCTGTGACTACACTTAAACTAGCAGCGACAGACGGGGGACCTTGCTCTTACAGGAACTGTACAAAGAAGTGGGAAGACAGGCCCAAACATCTTTCAGATGACTCCAGAGCTTGTTTCTTCTTCCTTCATCCAAATAATCCTGCTTAATCTAAAATGGAGAAAAAAAAAATTGTGGAGGACCAATAACTTTGACCCTTTCCAAACTGCTGACTACTGTAATCTCTAGGCTATGATGTCAGGATTGTGCTTACTGACTTTTCTTCTAGTGTCCTGACACTGATTTTCTGTCAGCTATCAGGCTGTGTCCCATATGGGGACAGAACTCATTCCATCCCAGAACAGACTAGGCTGGAGAAATTTAGTTCGAGCATCCTTTGTTCCAGGCAAGTGTGCTAGTGAGTCAGACAGCCTTCTCCATGATTAAAAACACTTGACCAATGAACACTGAGAAAGATTTCTTCTGCTTTTCAAAGTAGCAGTGAATTGCCATAATAATCGCAAAATGAATTTCTTAGTTTATGCTTAGTTGGGTAACTCTAATCTCTGTTGTATTGTACTAATGTATCACTGATTCTGTATCACATGGTTTGTCCCATGTACCCCCTGTAATAGTTGGATTTTCCCCCTCACCTTTCTCAGGTTAAGCCCTTCCCCCCTTACCTGTCCCACCAATCGTCTTCCACTGGCTTCTCCCCTCCCCCTGGGTTTAAGAGTACCTCACCCCACGCATTCATCCTCTGTTCTCCCTGGCTCCCTTCCCCTGTCTGTTTCCCTGATTTTCTCCTTGCCGCCCCTCCCCTCCAGCTCGTGGCTTTCTTCCCCCGCACTCCCCCTGCTCCCCTGGGATTCATTTGCCATTAAACTCTTTGGACCCTCGCTGCCAGGGAGGGAAGAGCTGTTCCTCAATCTTGTTACTTTATGTCCATGTTGATTTGCCAGGGGTTCTGAGCTAGCCAAGCCACCCCCTACGGAGCAAATACAACAAATCTCCATCGCAGGATTTCCAGCTAACCACTTCACTGAGAATCTTTTCCTGTCTATCATGTTATGCAACATGATTGTTCATATTCAACTTCCAAAGGGTTTCATCCCTGATGCTGAACAATATTTGAAATCTATTTGCCAAAGAAGGCCATACATTTAAAGACCCAGATTGTACAATGCTGTTCTAGTAATCCTACACGTTACAAGCTTGTTTTGGTCGAATAACATTGTGTTCATTTTGTATTCTTTCTCTGGGAATGAACAATTCTGTAAAACAGGTCTTTCAAAATAAAACAAAAATCCTGTTAGCCATAATATCTTCTTGCCTTGAATCTAATCTTTTCTGTATTTCTTGTGTACCACAAAATAAAATATGGAGCTCTTTTATTGTTAATCCTCAAAATTCTCTTGGCATTATGATAACACCAGTAACTATTTCTTATTTCAGGGAAATGCAGCATAAAGACTATGCATCACACATAGGACTTTTCGGCCCTCTTTCAAAATTGCCGAAGCACTCACCTCTTTTTAAGGACTGGGAAAAAAATCAGAATATTAACTTAATTGCTATGCAGATTTCATTAGGCCTGGAAAACATTAGTAGAAACTCTGTAAGATTTTTCTAATAGTTAGACTGAGTTTGTTTTGAAATAATTGCTCTTAGATGTTAATGTTTCTTTTTATGTTGCACCTTTTATTTCCCTAATTTGGGCCAATTATTTTAAGTTATAAAAGTTCATTTAAAAAATTAGTTTATAAGAAGTTATTCTATATTTCTTTTACAGTGGTAGTCCAGAAAAACCATCGGTCAGTCTCAGCTGTTCACTTGAGTGAATAGTGTTTTGGCTTGTTTCTACTATTAGCTCCTTATTTGAATATGAAAAAGGTGATGGTTTGTTTTAAAAGCAAATAACTACCAAGAGCAACAAGTTCCAGTCTCTCAAGGTTAAAGAAAGGCAAAATTATTTATTTCTTCACTTTAATGACTTGTATCAGAAAAACAATTCTGTACCATCTGTTGTTTGGGTTTTGGTTTTGGGGTTTTTTTTAAATGAAATCAGCACTTGCGGAAATTCCTCAATCTCTTCATGATCTCATTAGGCACAATTTCAATCTTTTTTTGATAGATATTTATTTCTCTGACAAGGATTAAAACTTCTAATGGCAATATTGTCTAAAGATTGAATAATTACCAGTAGGAAAATACATAATTTTTACTCTGGTTTTGTGTATCTTTTGTAATTCAAGCAATCTTCAAGCAATGTGATTTTCCTTTCATTTCTTCAGCACGATTAAGATTACAGTGGAATAAACAAGGAGGTTCTTTGCCCTGTTTAGTGGCCTTGCTGTCCAGATAGACTTTTTTTAATAGCTTTAGAGAGAATTTTCTGTCCAAGTCTAGAGTCTATCCATTTTTTTCAGTATCTGTCTACTTTCTGAGTTCTTGCAGCAGAGATGTGGCAGGAATACCTTGTACTTGTTCTCTTCTTTTCTTGATGGCTTCATTATTACCATTTTGTTTAATTATCCATGTTTGTGCGGATCAGCTTTTATGATGTTTATTGTAAGAAGAGCTTGGAGAATAATAACATGGTTAACAGTTATCAGTGGGAGTTGTACCATTCAGAATTCTTTTTCAACAAACATATGTGAATTTTTGTAAAAGACCAGCTCTAATGACATGAACCACAAGCTGCTAATGCACTTCCAGATCCACTTGCATCTGTAGATGTGCTAAGTATCAGCTGCCTGTCGTGCAGGCTGTTAGACATTTCGTGGTAGCAACACTTCAGAAATTACCAACCTGATGACAGGAAACGCCTTTGGTAGTTATTAGAATTTTAATTTTCCTCTATCACCCTATATAATTTGAAATATACCTGTCAGAGAATGCTCATTTTTTTAGCCATGATTTGAACTAATGCCTTGGGTCCTTTGATGAGTTAATGGGAATAGAGTCAAGAACCCTCTCTGAGAATTGTTAAACTTGCACATGCATAAACACTTAAACCAGATTTAAATATACCAAAGCTGCACTCATCCATCCATAAAGGAAAACCTTCTCAACAATTTGCCATGTCATAAATAAAAGTCTTAATAAAATCTGACAATTACAATTCCAGTTGACAAAAATAAAAATTAATTGCAGCTATTTAAAAACTTAATAATTGGCACCCATTGAGGATCCACTTAAGGGTCCTTTGGCTTCATCAGATCTTTAAATTATCTGAACATTTTAAAAATATATAGTAAGTGTTTGAGAATACCTACTGGCAGATAATCCTGTGAGCTCAAAGGGCACTAAAGTTCTCAGAGAAAGAAGTAATCATGCCTCTGAAACCATTCTGCACGAGCAGCAGAAGCACAATGCATCCTCCCACAGGTGCCTCTGACTCACAGGGTTCAGCCCCCTGGCTGAGTCCCTGGGCAGGAGCACTGCACACACAGTCCCATGGGCAGAGTGCCGTGCTCCTCGCTGGCCTCAGAGACACCCCCAGCCAAGCTCTGAGCAGTCCCTGCCCGGGGGCAGGAGTAAGCACACATTCTCAGCCAAGGTCCAGAGACCCAAATGCTAGGAAATCTATGTCCCCCACAGACTGAGGCTTAGTCTTGTAGTCTCAAGTAGTTCCCGTTGAAGTGTTCATTCAGATCTGGTATCCCTCCTGTCAGACCCAAGTGCTGCTGCAACTGCTGTACAGATCCAGACACTGTAATTAATTCAGTGGTTTAGCACTGCCCCCAAGTATAAAGTGTGTGTTTGAACAAGTGCAGTGTCTAAATTACAAATTACAGTTTTAGGTTGGAGATCTAAGTGCTGTGATGAAAGGTGTAAATTAAATAATCAGGTTATTGAGTGATGGGACCTTTGTCTGGAAGTTTGAAATAGTCATCACTTTTTTCATTAACAACAAGTGCTAATTAACGTGATGTGAGTTTTAACATTAGGTTTAGTCATGAAGGCTTTCAGTGCTGATGCAGAAGCAGATGGAGTGCTTATTTATGAGTCTTATTACAGGTTAAGTCAACTGCTATGAATATGTCTCCCAAATGTGCTAAGGGTGTAATTTATTTTCAGCCACAATTAACTTTTTAAAGATTAAAAATACATTGGCTCAGTGAGGGATAATGAGTGTGTGGCATAATATGAGGACATTTTAAGTACAGCTTTAGCTGTGAAAGTCATTATGCTAATTAAATTCTTTATAGCTCAATCTTTTCTCAAGAAAATAGGCGATGACATTAGTCTGTAAACCTTACATATGATGGTTGTTCACAAGCAGTAGACATTTGGGGGAAGGACACTTTTTGGCTTTGGAGCTTTAGCATCAGACTGCTTGGTGTGTTTGGTTGGTGCAGTTTTTAATAAACACAGTACAGCATTCGCTGTGCCCAGCAGATAGGGCATTAAACACTTTCCAAAGTGTTTAATGATTTGAAGACTTGGAGACATGTCTGTGTCTCACAGACTATTTCATACACAGTTCTGGTACTAACTCTTGAGTTTTATGCTGGCATTGAGACAGCCTCTTTCACCTCAGCAGCCACTAACTCTGATGATGGAGACTCTGAAATTTAGAAGCATGTTCCCAGATACTGCCTGAATGTGTTCTTGGTCTGCATCCAAAATTGCCATTTCTAAGTAAAAGCACGTACATAACAGATAGTAATGCTCCAAATATCTCATATAAAGCCAAAGTTTCTCTGTGAACATCACAAATACACTTTCAGAAAATTCTAGCTGGACTTCAGATTTAATTGTCATGTTAATTACCAGAACTATTTTGCACACCACAGTTTTCCCTTTTAGGTAGCTTTCTACTTTTTCTTGTGTTTTAAGAGAATCTGTATTGTACACTGATGGAAAATTCTGAACACATTCCAAGAATATGGGCATGTTTCCCAGAGGCTTAATTCAAATAAGCTTACCAAAGACTTTGTTATCTGTATTAATGGTTCTGGAAAGAATGACAACTGCCACATATTGCCGACCTATTTCTCAAAGTATCTTCAAAATTTATTACTGTTTATAACAATTATATGAGGGTTTTTATGACTGCTGTGATATAAGAATGGTGCAGAATTTAAAATAACAGTGATTACACAAAGTAGCAAACAATCATACAATAGCTACAGCCAACAGCTCTGAAGAAGCAGAATCTTGTAAATATAAAATGACATTAGTGTTTTCATGATGCATACATTTCTTTTTAAATTCTTTATTTAGTGAAAAATATCTGAGAGAGATTAAGTGACCCAAAGTTAAGATTGTTATTAGCATGTCTAATCATATGGAGATTTTTTAATTAAAGAGGCTTTGCAGTGCTTACAGCAGCAGTTGGTTATTCATTCCTTTGAATAGCTGGAATTCTTAACAGATGCTATTCCTATTATCTTCACATCTGGATTACAGCACAGATACAAATAACATTGTGGGTCATAGTTATGGTTGGTTCAATTTGTAGTCATACTTCAATGTTTTTGCAACAAAGCTGACATCTCCTGGAGTTAGAAATTCCCCTGGTTCTCTCTGTCAACTTTGGGAAGTCCTCCTTGGTTAAGGTGTCCCTCAGTGTTGGGATTACATTATGAGAAGTTGTTTAGCCCCAGTCACAGTAGTTCTAGAGCCCTGTTTTGGCTGTTGCAAGGCATGTTGTGTTTTATTGCATTTCTGTGTCTGCAGTAGCATCTATCAATGAATTACCAGAACTGATCTCGTACACTGCTCCATCTTCAGGCTAGCAACATCATGTGAAAGGGAACAGTAATTATTTAAGCGAATTTGGATAAGTAAGGAAGTCAGTGGCATTTTTCATACTTGGGAGTTGTGCAGCATCTACAGCAGATCCTGATGCAGAGTTTCAGCTGTCACTGTGTATGATGTGTGCTCTATGTTCTGCCTCTGGTATAGGTAAAGATGCATGAACTATGTATTTTGCTGAGGTAATGTAGTATCTTCCTGTTGTATGCATAATTTTGTGATGTGCTGGGGGAATATTTATATGGTAGCAGTAGTATTTGACACTCCATGAACATTGGTTTTCAAAACCATGATTTTTCTTACTGACTCAATAATGCCAGAATTCCAAATCATCACAGATAATGTTTTGGTGGGGTTTTGTTGGTTTCTTTATTATTTCCTTCCTTTTTTTTTTTTTTTTTCAATATTTTTGTATATTTATTCCTCTCTAGGAAATGTTTCCAGACTGCTCATTTTTATTTAGAAGATAATACATCACCTCGAGTGATTTCTGCTCCCCCAGCTCCAATCTTCCCTGTCTCAGGTATTTCTGGCAACTGTTCTGTGGATTGGTGTTAACTGTTGGAAGATGCTGTTTTATACATGTCAATATGAATTCTTCATATACTATAACATCTGTAAACCAGAGATTTGTGATCTCTTGCAATCTATGTCATCAGGTACACTTGATATTGGCAGACTTGTGTTAGTAATAGTCTCTTCTGTAGGTAACACAGAAGAGAAATATCTTCAGCTTACAGAGTCGCCTCAAGGATACTCTGTACTTTGTAGCGCATTTTAAGTGTAGAGTGGCTGCTCTTGTAGCCATCTGAGCTGCACTTAATAGCTCTAGAGGATTACACCAGCCACATATTCTGTTGTATTTCTGCCTTTAATTGGGTTTGTCACCTGTGTGTAGAACATGTCCTTTTTACCAGCAGGATAAGGATGTGCCTCATCTGTGCCTCATCAACATTTCACTTGCAATTACAGCACGTTCTTATACTTACATAATTACTATGGTAAAGTTATGTGAACCTCTCATGAAAATAATACAGATGTTCAGAATATTATTAGCATCTTCTGGTCCTATATCCACCACATTTATTTGGAGAAACTGTTTCCTTTCTTTCCTCAAAGAGTATCAGAGGAGCACGTGCAACCTTCCAGCTTTTTTAGTCTGTGTAGAATGAAAAAGATTAATTTCATTCATCTATTTAAACCCAAAATAGATTAATTCTGAAGCAGATCCTAAGTCACATTTTCACCTATGAGACAAAGTTATCTTGTTCCACAAGTAATGTTTTTGTAAACTGTGCTATTAGACAACAAGATTAATTTTAATGGAATGACTAAAGGAAGAAAATCAGCTTTTGTGTGAAAACTAGTAAATACATTTAATTAAATAAATCCCAGACACTGGGCTTCCATTGTAACTGATTTGTTGACGTCTTCAAATGCATCTTCTATGGATTGCCACTCTTAGTAGATGCATAACCTTTTACTAAATGGTTAAGAAGCAGCACTATGGCTTGATATCAGAAAACATGATTATATATGAATGGCAAGCAGCAATCATTACAGGAAATCTCTACTTTAACTCTCCATCATTAACTATATTGCACTACAGCTGTATAATTTTCTTACTATTTTTTCTGACCAGTTTACCTCGGGGTGGAAAGTGTTTTCCATTGTCATAATTGCACTTACAGTTATTCTGAGTGCCTAATATGTGTGTTTTGAAGCTGGAGGTATTCCTTCTGAAATGCTGATAAATATTAAAGAGAAAATTTTTTCTAAGTGACTGAAAATACACAAAATATTCTATGGAAAAAGCCACAAGTTTTATTTTGCATTCAACAGATGTCAAGTGAACAGTTATTGTGTTTTCTATTGCACAAGTGTTTCAACAGTGTAATTTTACAATTGCCTCTAATTACAATATAACACTAGAATAGAGTGTAAGGCAGGGAGAGTGTTTTGCAACTACTGAGTTTAATTCTTATGGCTGTGACCAAAAGCACACTCCACAGATCTCATTATATATTAAGTTTTCCTTCCATAGAATTATATATGAAGTTTTCTCTCCTTTCATTGGCAGAGATAGGAGATCTGCAGTTATTCACAGAAAATGCCATGGCTCTTCACAGCACAATTCAAAGATGCATTCAAGACATAATGAATTACAGAGTAGGATTCAGAGCCACTATCAAACTCTAAGTAGTTTGAAGTGATATCTGCCATCCAGATATAAAATGCACTCCTGGGATCAGAAGGGATTGAATTGGGAGATTTGCACGGGCAAGGAAACAAAACCCAAGATCTATTTCTCCATTATTGTACTCAGTCTTTGGGTCATTTACCTTCCCTTCTGGTTTTGTGTTTGCGAATCATTAGGATAAACACTTCATGCCAGGTTTCATCTCCAAAGTGTGAAGATTGTGTTACACATTTGTTCAGCTTCTCTTAGGCTTGACTGGATAAATTCATTTTTTGTATTCAGATCCAGTCATATAAGTGAAAGACCAGATGGATCTTAGTACAAATCAAAAATTCTTGGTAACTGAAAGCTAAAATTATTAGGTGGGCTGAATACTGAACATCTGTTGGTGTGGATAACAGGTCCTTGTTCAATATTTCTGATGTTTTGTTCACATAAGAAATGGTGATGAAATTACAGACTGTGAAATAAACATATTTTTAAACCATGAAAGGCTTTAAAAAAAACCCCAATGAAATTATTCTTCAGAACCAAAACTAAGTGAAATTATGTCATCCTTTAGCACATAATTAGCAAACAGACGACTTTGTTTACACAGCATATTTGCAGTAAAGAGAAGATCAAAAGTCCCAAAGGTTTTTTATATGATTTCCTGATGCATATTCTATACAAGTGGGTTTTTTTTATTTGTCTAAAGTAAAATGGAGATGTTAGAATAATCACATAAATTCCTTGAGAGAGTATATTTTTTCTTTGTGGGTAGCCAAAATGTCTTAAACACAAATCTTTCATTTAAAACTTGAAGTATGAAGCCTGATGTGAAAATCTGTGGTCAGTACTGCCATGATTCTTATCAATAGGTAGACATAGACTCACAATGAGAGCTGGGAGAAAATTCTATATGGGAGGTAGTCACTAATGCAGTAAAAGATGAAAAATAATTCCTGTGTCTTTTGGATGTCAATGCAAACATGCCAGTTAATATGAAAATACTGGCATAATGCTGCTTTAATTTAGTGGGCTTGGAACTGTGCAACTCGTCTGTGTACTGGATCCAAGTTCCAGTGCAACACTAATCAGCATGGAGCACCCAGACAACTCTGCCTAATCATTCCTCCTTTTATCAGTATTATTCAGAGCTCTGCTCTCTCCCTTTGAACATCTTGTAGCAAATAGCTAATCCTCGTATATCTCCTTGATTTTAGTGAATTTTGTGTATTCTTCTATTTACAGACAAGCTCAGCATCTTGCAGAATCAGCACCCTGATTTGGGGGGCTTACAAACAGAGCAATACCTAGAAAGGCATTTTCATTATCTTCTTTCCAAATAATCATTTAGAAATGTACAAATGTTAGGTAACTATTTTAGAAATGTTAATGGCGTCAAAGAATGTTGTATTTTTTTTGGAGTTGTATATCCAAAGTTCATGCCAAGAATTTTATTTCAGGATGTTTTGTGGATTGCCTACATATAAACTTCATTGTGTGTCACTGGCTTTTTATTCTACATAAATATATTTTTTGTCTTTTCCCACCCCTAAGATGATGTTGGAGCAATTCCAATAAAGCATTTTCCCAAACATGTTGCTGATTTACATGCAAGTAATGGTTTTTCTGAAGAATTTGAGGTATGGCTCTATGATGTCATCTTTTTATTAGCACATACAAATAATGTTAAGTTTAACTGCCTGCAAACAAAAATTGGGGCATTACATTCTGACTTGGGCACCAATTTCATGAATGCGTGTAAATGTAAGTGCTTTGAGCCCAGTATGGAGTTTATGCATAAAGCCTAGAGAGATTCCTAAAAGCTATCAGGACTGGAATACAAACAGGAATGTTTATTATTGTGATAAAATACTGAATAACTTTATGAATAAACTATGCAAAGGTGTGCAATGGATGTGGTTTATCTGGTACAGTGACAGATCTAAAGCTTTTCAAATACTAATAACAATTGAATTTTGCAAAAGCTATCCACATTTGCTCACTCCATTTACAGAGAAAATAAAATGGAAGTAATAATGAGTACACATGGCAAGACTTCTGATTAACAGGGGAGCTAATGTAGTCTTCAAATGTGGTAGTGAAAGTGTTACAGTTGCTTTCCTAAAGTATACAGTTTATAAGTGATATTTCAAAAAGTTGAAACATATACTTGAATCATATAATGTTACTATAACCATATGTAACTAATTATCTTCATTGTTTTTCACACTCGTGTATTGCAATCAATTTAAATATGAATATGTTCTAACTTAATTCACATAAACATTAAAAACAAATATTGTAATTAGAGTTGTGCCATTAGCAATTTTTACAAGAGATTTCTAATCAGTCAGTTGGGATGGAAACAAGTATTTTAACAGATCTATGTTAATTTAAAATACGATTGTGGTATTTCTGTTTCAAAAACAATACTGAAAGTAAAACTTCCGTGTTCTGCATCTTTAGGTTTTGTTTTTGTTTCCCCAGCCAATGTACTGTGATCCAGTGGACCAAAAATTCCATGACTTTCACATAACCTTCTTCATCAGCATTCCTTCTTCAGATCATTTAACATTCAGAATATCCATATGATTGTGAGACCAAATTTGTAAATACTTGGGAATGTCCAGTATATATTCATATATTACACATGTGCATATGCACTGATGGAACTGGACTCCAGCTTGACTACCTGTTAATAAGAGCAGATGTTGAAGGATTGTATGTAAATACAATGGATACAAAGTTCTTTCACCATTAGTGAGTACAGCAATACGGAAATCAGATTGTTCATACTAAATTGATCTTTTACTACAAATTTACTTTTCCTAAATTGTGGAAGTGATCTAAAGGCCAAATATAGGGCATGGCACTGAACTACAGCTGTGCCATCTGAAATATTTCACGCTAGTTTTAACTATTACAAGGAAACATCAGTGTCCTCAGCATTTCTTGGAGATCTTTTTTGGCTTTGTGAACTGCCCCAGAAGGAGTGTTCAGTTCTTTTCTCTGTACTGATAGAGAACTTAGATGATTGGGAAAAACTGAAATATAGTAATTGTTTTTGCAGAGTTAGCATATATTTGAAGAGTACAAGGGTGGTTCAGATTTTTGGGTAGCAAGTTTTTTTTATATTACAACAAAATAACTCATTTAAAATCCAATTTTTAAACTGAATATTTGCATATATATATTTAAACAACCACTTTGCTTATATATATTTAAGTAGATTAAGGTGATTAAGACTAAAATTAATTATAAAGAGTGTTGGGAAAGATCATTAGTACTTTTAGTGATGGGAATGTGTTTGCTCTTTAGAAGTGTGGACCTTATAAATGCTTGAGTTTCCTGTCAGCTACAGTAACCAATAAAATGAATTAATTTTGTGAGTCTTGCAGACTTTGTGCCTGTCTTGTCAAGCCTGTCTCTCTCTTTATAAAATTGTTGGCTTCACTGTGAAACCACTGGCAACCTTGAGTGAGGGCTGGAACCCTGTCTTTCCCCAGAGAGCTGTGAGCTGGCTGAACTGCACACAGTCCTGCTTCAGTGGAGGTTTTGCAGCTGAATGCAAAGAGAGCAAAAGATTCCCCAGAGAAACTAATGCATTTATAAGGACACATAAAAATTCCAGTGAAATGTTAGATAATATATAATATAGATAATCTGGCTAAAGTCTGTGTTGTTGCTCATATGTACAAGCTTTCACTGGCCTAAAGTCTAACATGAAAAATAAAGATAGGAAAAGAGATGCCAGCATTTTAACTGGGAAAATTACCTCTTGTTTCCTTTAGGAGTTGTGTCAAAATATTCAGTTTTGTTGTTATTGTGGATATATTGCATGACCATAACTGTTTTCCATATAGTAATCGTAATTTATATAAACACTGATCCATTTGTTCTGTGCTGTGGAATTTGATTTTTTTTACTTTTTTTGCATTCATTCCCTCATTAGACACTGAAAGAGTTTTATCAGGTAAGGAATTATTTCACTGCATTTTTTTTAGCAATGAAGTAGTTGTAAAATATCATAGATAATTGGGTTTAAGGTTGTAGTTCTTTTTATGCTTGCTTACTTTATTTAAAGACATTTTATGTAACTTAATAGTTACTAAAGTGTCACATACTTTTTTCCAGGAAATCCAGAGCTGTACTGTAGATCTAGGTATTACATCAGACAGCTCTAATCATCCTGACAACAAGAATAAGAATCGATACATAAACATTGTTGCTTGTAAGTAAAGGAATCATTTGTTGTTTTGGGTGAGAAATAATTATAAATAAGTATAGATTTATATGTTATTAAGGGGAGCAAAAATACTTCTGCACTGAGACCTCCAGATACTGTTCAGCAAAGTGCTCCTTGTAGAGGAGTAAGCATCAGATTTCACATTTCTTCAAGTTAGTCTTCTGACATTCTACTGCTTTGGTGAGCATATATTAGAAAGATATATTTGTGTCTTCTGCAATGACCCAAAGGGAATTGGGAGATTTTGTTTTAATGCCATTAGAAAGCCAAAGAAGCTTTGATTGTCAAAATTAATCCAACTTGAATTTAGAATAATGGTGATTTTATTGTCTCTATGAGCTTCAAAATCCCTGGATATATTTACTGTCACATATACATAAATGTTCTGGTTTTATGTTGTATTATGCCTGGCAACAACATAATACAAAAACTTCATTAGCCAGTACATTTGTTTTCCCATTGTATCACTCCCTCAGATTTTTCTTCTCTGAAACACATCTATTCAGTTTTGTTAATCTCTCTTTCAAGCTATTGCCTTTGGGGTTTTGATCATTTGGTGGCTCAATACTTTTTTTTTTTACTTTCTATAGCATTTCAACTTTGTTCTGATTATAAGAAAGCTCTAAATTAAATATATCTTCAGCATTCAGTGTCACTAAAGCTTAATAAAAAAATGTGACAGAGTCAGCTGTCTGGCAGAAGACAATATAAACCAGCAACAAGCCTGCCAATCCCCTTGGTTAAAGATGTCTCTAAAGGGACAAAAACTCAGGGATTTTCCTCTGCCACTGTGTTTGTACCTGACCATACAAAAGGTGCTAGCCATGGGGTGGTTTTATTAAGGAGCAGTGCGAAGGCATCTTAGGGCAACTGAAGTAGCAAGAATTATCCTCTATAAAGTGACTCAAGTGTAGTTCTCACAATCAGTGCAGGCTACAGAACACTTCAGCTCACCCTGATGTAGCTGATGTAGTCCCTGCTGACTCTTCAGATGACCAGCTTTTTCAGAGTCCCATTGCTGTTAGAGTCCACTCTTTTAACTTGGAATTAAAGTTCCTTAACACTGGTGCCTCCTGTCATTTTGAGACATCCCGCTGTGCAGATTTGGCAATCATGACACAGGACTTAAGGAAGACAATACACCTTTACAAGCAGCAGCTAGAGGCCACAGGGGAAGTATGTCATAGTGGCTAAAATGACCCCAGGTGCTGCTGTTCAGGCCACTAGAATCCCTTCAAACTTTGGATTAATTTCTTTATTTCTCTGCAAATTATAATTTTTAATCTGATTCATTCCTAAGGAGAGAATGTTTGCATATGTGATTTTTACTGTATTGGCCTTATGTATTGTAAAAATTAATTTCATTATTTTTATGAGAGAGAATATAATTCTTACCAAAAATTTCTTATTTTCTCCCTTTTTTTACTGCAGATGATCATACTAGGGTTAAACTAGCACAGCTTGCTGAAAAGGATGGAAAACTGACTGACTACATTAATGCCAACTACGTTGATGTAAGTGCCTTTTTCTATGCATTGGCATTTTTTCTATCCTATTGATCTTTCAGCCTTTTCTGTAAGAAAAATACGTGTGGAGATGAATAGATTTAATTCAAGAAAAGTATCACAATATTACAGATTCTGTTAAAAAACTTTTGTGGTCTAAGTTAAGCCTACAAAGTTAAAGCAAAGGTAAAGTGCCAATTCTCCCTTGAATCCATCTTGATATTTTAGCAGCTGCAGCTTAATGAGGGGCATTTTTAAAGAAAAAATGTCTGAGTCATTTTGGAAGTATATCTCATCTGAGTGGTTAGTTCTCCCATCTGAGGTAACCTCATGAGAGGAAGATGCCGTTTGGCTTAGAGCCTCACCAAGATACTATTACCAGTATTCATTACATAATTATTTACTTGTGAATTATCATGATTCACTTTTTAAACCACTTTTGCTACACGTCTGTGTGTCTCATAATCACTATCATGTCAATGTTGTGCCTAAACACGGGAATTTGAACATACATATCCTATTTGTTGGAACGATAAACACTGGCATAACAGTTGTATTCATGTCATCAGATAACACTGGCTTTCTGCAATTTCAGTAGTTAAAAATTTAAAAGTGCTTAAAAGCTTTTCAGAGTCATTAAAAATAAATACACAAAATGTCATGTACACCTCCCAAATGCCTTTTACTCATGGACAGTGATATGACAAATGTCATTTTTTATATTTCAATTTAGGGCTACAACAAACCAAAAGCCTACATTGCAGCTCAAGGCCCACTAAAATCAACAGCTGAAGATTTCTGGAGAATGATATGGGAACATAATGTGGAAGTTATTGTGATGATAACTAATCTCATTGAAAAAGGAAGGGTATGAGAACTGTTGTCTGTTTTTTTTATTTCTCTGATGTTGTTAGATCTACCTGTAGCAAACTCTTGTCTTTCTTTTAGAAATCTGGTTAGTCAATTATTGAGCAAAAATAGTTTGTAGTAGTTGCTTCTACCTGGGTTGGCTACAGAAGTATGCAGTTGAGGATTTGTGGCATGAAACTAAAGAAAATACTCAATAAATCCTGAAAATACCATGTTCTAACCACAAAAAAAGTCATATACTGAAAAGAGACTTCTTGTATGTAATATGAGTGGACAGACTCATATACAAGAAGTACAGGCTTTTTACCACATTCTGCTACCAATCTGCTTATCTGCTTTCTGTCATACACTTGGTCAGGGTTGCCTTGGACCCTGGAAAAAAACACATTTCGAGTGAACTTTTCTGGCTATTCTGCTCCCTGTTAACATCCCGCAGTCCTCACAGTTCCTTTCCTACTCCATGACCAGACACACATTTGTCCAGTGAGACAAAATGAGGTCAAATCCCATCACAGGGTGTGTGTTTCTCTGATTATGTGATGGGAGTATTCCTGTACCCTGGGGTCACATGAGGAGACATTGCATCACACTTGCCACACACAGGCAGCAATGCCTAAAATGAATGTCAATCTTATTCTACAAACTATAAAGCATCTCACAGATGATGCAGACACAGCAATTGCAGATGAGGTCTGCACTGGGAGTACCACTTCATTTGCAACACTCTGCTATAAACAAGCACTCTTCCAATACTCTTAGAGAAGACTATATGACTACCCAACTACAAGGCTGGACATATTACAGCTCTCTGCTCTATATTCTAGCCATACACAGGCTCACTCTTACCCAGAGATATAAATATATACTCTGACCATGCTCCAAACTAATCAGAATCCACATACAACTCTACTGACTTGAATGTATTCCTATTTTTCCTATAGGTCATGCTATTTTCTTTAGCTTTTACAGTGTCTATAGAATTGAAAATTCCACAATATTAGACTCTTTTAACTCTGATAGTATGTTTTAAACCTCTTTTTTTGAGTTTTCCAAATAAAGAGCATCTTTGCACAGCTATCCCTCTGCAGCAAAAAATAATTATTTGTTCTCCTGAACAGAAGATCATGTCTATTATTAAGTGAGTATATTGACAGTCCTGATACAGTATTGTACTTTACTCTGCTCTTAAATTTGAACATTTCAGCTCACTAGTTTGACATTTTAAGTTTTTTTTTTTACTCTATTGTTTATAGAGAAATATTCTAACAAAGAAAATATCTTCCTAACAGAGAAAATGTGACCAGTACTGGCCTGATGAAGGTAGTGAAGAATATGGGAACTTCTTGGTTACTCAGAAGAGTGTTCATGTACTTGCCTATTACACTGTGAGGAATTTTACTCTTAGAAACACCAAGACCAAAAAGGTTTGTGGCATCCTAAAAACACAAGTGGGCAAAAGGAGTTGTTCAAAAATGCTCAGAGACATCTAGCCTCTCACCCCCCCCTGCATAATTAATACATAACATTCAGAATTTACTGTCCATTAATTTATTCTGCCAGTTTTAGGAACTAATCGTTGAATGAGGTGACCTGCTTTCTGAAGGCAACCCTGCCTCTGAGTTGCCATGGAGGAAGAGATCTTAGAAAAGCAGCCTAGACAAGGCTACTTACCTTGTAGATCACTAAAACTGGGTGAGATGAATCCTGCTCTTTCTGTTCACTCAACAGAGGAGCAGAGTGGCAGGAAGAGCTGGTGACTCATGAGAGCAGCTCTAATTTGTTGCTTTCCAGTGCTCAAAATCTTTCTCCATGGCTTTCTGAAACAGTGTCCGGTCATTTTTCCACTCAGTGGGCAAGCTGGTGAGACAGAAGCACTGGTCCTTCCCCTTCTCTTTGAAGGCTGGAATATTCAGAGCCAGATAGCATGCTTTGAATTAAATTGGGATAGTACTAGTTCAACAACTCTCAGGCATGGGAATAAAATGAAGATGTAGGCTGCTAACATGTGGAATTATTTTTTTGTTGCAGGGTTCCCAGAAAGGGAGGTCTAGTGGACGCATAGTGACTCAGTACCATTATACCCAGTGGCCTGACATGGGTGTTCCAGAATACACTCTGCCTGTTCTCACCTTCGTGCGGAAGGCATCGCATGCGAAGCGCCACGCTGTCGGGCCTGTTGTGGTTCATTGCAGGTGTGGTTTTTAGTGCTGTAATGTTCACTCCACTTTTGTTTTGCAGAAAAAATGAATTTTTCAGCTGTGGGTTAAGCAAAATTTCACTCTTGCATTTAACGATTTCTATTGGAGTAAAATTAACTTCTTAGCTGATATTCTTATCTGATATTTCTCTCCTTCATAAGGCCAACTAATCAATTGTGCCACTTCTGTAAATCTGTAAATCTTCATAAACAAGATGATGCTGCTCTGCACTGTTGGGGTTTTTGTTTGTTTGGTTGGTTGGGGTTTTTTTGCTAAACTGCTTTTACTTCTATTTTTTTTCCACATTTCTGTACTGCTATCTTGAATGCTATGAGCTTACTGGATACACGTGTGGGGATAATTGTTTCATTTCTGCAATATACTGTTAGGATGCTTTTGGCTTATGCTTTCTTTGGTGCAGGGGTACTCTATAATCCTAAGAGGAGCTCTATGCACAAGAGAAGACTCACTCTGTTCCTGGCTGAACTACAACTCTGCTGTTTTTAACATTCTCTGGGCTCTAGCAGTCATTTGCAATGGAGGAGCATTCTGGGGAATGGTTGAGGTCTGCATGTGCCGCAGTGTGCAGTCAGGTGTTTTGTCAGTGCTCACCAAAACTGGCAGCTCAGGGAAAATTGGTTAAAAAGGGCTTGTAGGGCCTGGAATGACTTCACAATGCCCATGAAGGACCAGGTTATTGTAAAATATATAAGCAGGTTCTGGTTTTCCACTGTAGTACCTCACCTTTGATGGAACATTTGGAAAGAGAACCTCCTCATGAATTCTGTCCTTCTGGAGCTGACTCTGAGAAAGCCAACAGGTAAAGTCACCTCACAAATGCTGCAAATGAAGATATTTTATTTGTGGGATGATCTAATATGACTGACATCTGTTTTTAACTTGGAAAATGAAAATTCCATATCTCGTTGTTCTGCTACTATTTACATCCTGCCTGTTCTTGGGAAATTCAAAATGTCAAGTCTGAGATTGCTGAGATAATGGCAATACATTAGGAGTCAATTAAATTGAGTTTTCAAAAAGTGAACAGTGGCAAGTTGTGTGGCTTCAGTCAGACCTCTCCCGTGGGTCCTAGGTATAACTCACCTCTGTCTGTAGGCAGTTTTGTATGGTTTTTAGCTAACCTGACCACATGCACTATGGAACTTCAAAGGAATCATCTCATGTTTGAAATACAAATTTTGTTTATATTTACAGGCTATATGGAAGACACAAATGATGAGATTCATGAAACTTATTCTAGCTATTTTATTTGTTACTTTTCATGTTTGGTCTTTCATAACAAGTACAGATGGTGTCTGGTAATCTTTGTGCTTCTTTGTGTCTAACAGGGTATTAACAACATGGACATTTTAGTTTCATATCATACTTATTTAGACAGTTTATTACAGCAATCTGAGCTCACTCTACCTATGCTGTGTGCCCCTTCTGCGGCAGAAATGAGATTACTGAATTAGCTTGTGTGGACTGAGCTGGATCTGCCCATAGGGGACCATGCAGACCCAGCACAGTGCTGCTCTCAAGTTACAAAGTTACATGTACAGTATACATAATGTTCCTTCACGTCTTAGAGGGGATTTACAACTGGCTATTTCCCATATATGACTAGGTAACAAAAATTGACCTCTTGACTTTGTACTTCCTACCCAGATATTTTATAAAAGTTTTTCTCTAATTTTATGATACAGCTGGTTTTATACAACATTAATCAGAGTTCATAACAGGAATGAGTTGAATAACACTTTCTTCTCCATTTTCTATTTTTAAAACAGTTTTTAAAAATTGCTTGCCATCTTAACTTTGTTTAAAGATTACTAAGCTTTTTTCTTTTACAGATATAATCTCGACAGTTCTGCCATTTTCTGGGGTTTATCTTTGAAATCTCCTATACTGCAGTGGGTTGCATAATGCAACTTTTTCTCCAAAGAGGGGTTTCAACATAGAAGAATTTTAACACATTAACTGTGCCCAAGTGCTGACATATACCATGTTTTCTAGAAGGCTGAAAATTGCCGACTTGCAGGAAATCCTTTAGTTCTGTATCAGCCAATAGTTTTAAAATCATCTGAGAAAATGATCTTTAGGTCTCTTCTTGCACAAAGAAAAAGATTATTACTATCAGCTTTGAACCTTTAGCAAAGTATATCATATAATAAATTCATTTGTGGAAGGAAATCTTCCGTATGCAGCAGTTAGTTGAAGAAGCTATGTATATGGAACAGTTCATTCCATTAGTGTTTTACTTCAGGCTCAAGACTATTTTTTTGTTTTATAGTGCTGGTGTTGGAAGGACAGGCACATACATAGTGTTAGACAGCATGCTGCAGCAAATTCAGCATGAAGGGACAGTCAACATATTTGGATTCTTAAAACACATACGTACCCAAAGGAACTACTTGGTGCAGACTGAGGTAAGAATAAAATATAAATAGCATTACACTATTACAAACTTTTTGTTTGCAGGAGGAGGAGGGATAATGCAATCCTCTTTCTGGTACCACCAGACAGACAGAAACCAGTCACCAAACTGGATTTTCCCTTTTGCTTCCCTTGATTTTATAGAGACATCCTTTAAGGCACGCTTAGAACAGTGCATTAGAAATTACCTTTCCTTGGGCTCTTGTCTTTATTAAGAGAGACTGAGAAGGAAGCCTGTATAAATCATGCTTCCCACCTTCTTGGCAGGCCTTGTATTTTTGTCATGGAGCTTTTTGAGGAAGCATCATTGTCAGGCATTCAGATCTTCACTGAACCTCATCAAACAGTTTATATCAGGCAATAAAATATGGGGGAAAAATCTATTTGAGACAGAAAATTATATATAGATGCTTTAAACAGAAGATTATATCTAGAATATTGAAAGACCAAGAGAAAACAATAAGGACAACAGCAGGGCATTTGAAAGTCTATTTCAGATTCCAAGAACAAGTGGTTAGATCCCCCAGTGCCTTTCAACAGAAAAAAAAAAGTTAATCAACAGCTAGGGCACTTACTCTAAAGGATGTGAGAGAGAAAATAAATAATAGCAGTAGGAACTAGGGGTAGGAATGGCTTGAAAATTTGACTCAAGACTGTGCTTGCATTTTTAACTCTATTCTGTCAACATGAGGTATCACAGGTAGTGAGGATTTGGTATCATATATATATATGTGTATGTATGTGTTGCGAGTGTAATTGTCAATTGTGCTTGTAATGTGTATATTGTCACTGCAGAGGGACAGCCTTCACTATTATAGAGGATCACATTTGAGAAAACTCCTGTGAAAAAATACTGACCACATCAGAAGTGGCAGCTTAGCTAGAGGTATCCAGGGGAATCTGAAAATCATGAGAGCTCAGATGTTTGGTTGTGTTTTCCTAGGAGCAATACATCTTCATTCATGATGCATTGGTCGAAGCAATACTCAGTAAAGAAACAGAAGTCCTTGAGACTCACATTCATGCCTATGTTAATGCTCTCTTGATACCTGGACCAACAGGAAAGACCAGACTGGAGAAACAATTCAAGGTGAGTTCTCTGAGACAGTACTGTGAAAATCTTTAAGTTTGTAAACATGAATGACTTAAAAGTAGGTATCTCAACACAACTTTCATCACCTTTCTCCACCTAAAATTTAACTGCTGAGCACAAATTAAGATTAAATTTGTCAAATGAATGCAGTCATTGGAAGAGAATTACTTGCATACTCTTAAACAAGGAATCCACCCAAAAAATCCACAAAAAAGAGATCATAAGAAATAGGACAGTAAGTAGGTTCTGGAAAATTTAACTAACGGCCTTTGCAGGGAGATTTCAAAGGTAAAACTGCAGTCTGGAAAGATACCATTCTGGCAGATATGTCACAAGCTCTATTGATCAATCAGCGTGCTCCTCTCAGTGTACAGCACTGGCTGGATGACAGACTTCACTTTCAAAGACATAGTTATTGATCTAGGGAAAAATAATTTGAACTGATAAGAACAGTGAAGAAAAAATATTCTGTTGACTTGCTAAGTAGTTTAGACAGATAACTAGATAACTAAAGTTAAGAGAGACAGCAAACCTTCAATATATGCACCCTTCTGTTTAATGCTGGAAGGAATGGCCTTAATTAAGG
Organism: Polioptila caerulea; assembly: GCA_013397295.1. NCBI lineage: Eukaryota > Metazoa > Chordata > Aves > Passeriformes > Certhiidae > Polioptila > Polioptila caerulea. The sequence goes on from VYXF01001322.1 coordinate 1,287,804, forward strand.
AATGGCTTTTCTACAGTTGCCTGACTTTTTTTAACTTCATTGTTCCAGTTACTGAGCCAGTCTAATGCACAGCAGTGTGATTATTCAACTGCACTCAAACAGTGTAACAGAGAAAAGAACCGAACCTCATCTATCATTCCTGGTAAGCTTGTTCAAACCCTCAACAAGAACTGAAGACATCAGCATTAATTTGGAGCAATGTTCTGTAAAGTACTTATAGTGAAGAAGTGAATTAAGAGTGACACAGAAAAATAAAATAGATGACTGGATAGCACTTTATCCTTACTGATGTAGCCTAGTGTTATTATTACTGTGAGATGTGAGATAATTGCTATAATATTACAAGAGCCCTTGCAAAATACTTATGAATTCATAATTTTTTTTTACAGTGGAAAGATCTAGAGTGGGTATCTCATCACAATCTGGTGAAGGCACAGACTACATCAATGCTTCCTATATTATGGTAAGTCAGTTAATATATTGGTGAAAAACAATGAACAGTTGTTTTCAGAGCTGCCATTTGGCTAATTTAGGGTGGCACAATACTGATTTTGAAATCTCCTTTCTTCTGTTATTCATTCTGCCTGGAAGAGTTACTTCCCTCAGGAATTACTATTACCATAATTACTAGTTTTAATTTTAGTTAAGTGCATGGCATTTTTACAGTCTGTAGAAACAGAAACCACATCATAGTTTTAAAAACTGGTAAAGCTAAATGCTTTATGGAAAGATCTTTTGAGATGAATTAAATGTCTAAATGTGTTAACTAACAAGTTAGTTTATAATGGCTGTATTGTGGTTCGTCTTCCTACCTGCTCATCCTTACAGTGCTTTTGCAACTGGCATAGCCTAAGACACCATAGTTCATCAGCTTTCCATTATCTTTTTGCTCTCTGGGTTTTCTTCAACTCTTTCCCCCTTCAATAGCTGAGAGGGAGGAGCAAATACCTCCTGGACCTTCAGGAAAGAGATGGCAAAGCTCTGTGCAGTGCTTTGTGTACATGGATCTTTTAGGTTCATTACTGCATTTGAACTCACTTTCATAGTAAAAGATCTGAAATAACTGTACAAATTAAGAAACTGCTAGGGATTTTTGTAGATCTTTCAAATATTCTTTTATTTGGTCAGGTAGCCAGCTCCTCTGGAATAATATTTTTATTCTGAGTTCGCTGTTTGAGTCTCCTCTAATCTCTTTTGTCTTTTTTTTTTATAAATTCTTTTTAAAATCTTAAAAATTGTTTCAATGTAATTGAATCTATTCTTTTCACATGAAAAATATTTCAGTGGAAATTTTATATTTTTCTAATATTTGCAGGAAACCAAAAAAGGAACAAGTGTGCGATGTATTCTCGAGGTTCTCACTCTGTCCAGTAGAAGCTTCCTTTAAACATTAATATTTGGGCAGCAATTCTGAATCTGTCACTGTTTGTTTTTTTTTTTTGTTTTGCAGGGTTATTATCAAAGTAATGAATTCATTATTACTCAGCATCCCTTACTACACACTATCAAGGATTTCTGGAGAATGATATGGGACCATAATGCCCAGTTAATAGTCATGCTTCCTGATAGCCAGAATATGGTGAGTTTTGTGGCTGATTGTTATGAGTTTATGAATGAATTTTATTAGTATTTCCATTTTTATATATGCAGGGTATGATAAAATATCTTGGATTCTGAAAAATAAACAGTTAAAAATTGATAATACCAAGCTGAGTGTAAAATCACAAAGTCATCTACCAGAAATCTAGAAATCCTTTTCTAAGCAGATTGTGACTGCAATGAAAAAATACTGAATCAGTCCTGTACAGGGAGGCAAACAGCAGAAGTAACCATTATGCAAGGTTGTTTTTTGCTCCATGACTTCTTAGCTGTAATATGGCTTCTTAGCCATTAGATGGTAAGGGCAGAAGTGTGAGGCTGTTTCTCACATGACAGCAGCTGATGGGACCTGGGCAGGGCCAGGAGAACCAGTGGCCAAGCATTCCTGGCATGTAAAAGAAGCCTGTGGGGAGCTCGAGTGGCCAGGAGCACTGGGCACACAGGGCATGGGGCAGCACTGGTACCCACCCAGCACACAGCCATGGCCTCTCTGAGCTCTGCATCCACCACAGCTGCAGCCCACCCCACGTCCCTGAAACACACACAACAGGCAGACAGGGCACATGACAAGGAGGATTCCCTATCCATCAGACCATTTTGGTTACTCAAGCTATTACAGGATTTTCTTTAAAAAAGTCTCTCTTAATTTCTGCTGTCAGACAGAAAGGATGCTCCCATTAACTTTTTTCTGCACTTTTAGATAATCCCAACACCACACATACATTAGAGCACACCAGCTAAATTTATCATATGACCGTGGGCTATGGCCAGCACAGCACAGCCGGAGGGCCAGGCTGGATGTGTGGCACAATACAGCACTGCAGGTTCATTTCTATGTAGGTCCACAGGGTACATTGATCTTCTGGTCAGGATCTCTACAGAGGTGTTGGAAAACCACCACTTTGCCATATTCATCCCACTCAAAATTTGATTTGTCAATTTAAATCTAGATGGCTGGATTGATTGTATATGTGACACATTATTTTTTATGTTGGATTTTGTATTTTAAGAGCCTAACATTACTTACTTTTATGACTCTGTTTGGTTTGGTTTTTTTCCTGGAGGCTGAAGATGAATTTGTGTACTGGCCAAACAAAGATGAGCCTATAAACTGTGAGAGTTTCAAAGTCACTATGATTGCTGAAGAACATAAGTGTTTGTCTAACGAGGAGAAGCTCATAATCCAAGACTTCATTTTAGAAGCTACACAGGTAACACTGTCATAAACATATAACTTAGGACTTGACTTTTTAAACATTACCTTTACCACACTTTGTTACATTTTTGATGGTAAATTACTGATAAAAAATCCATGCCCTAGAAACATCCATAATGTCTGTAAGACATTAAAATGTAAAGATGTACATGTAAAGAGTAATGTCTGTAAGGTAATACGATGGCATGGGGAACAGGGTAGTCCAGCCTCCACAGCAGTGGGGTTCTGGAGCTGGAACAAGGTGAAGGAAAAGAATAAAGTCAATCTCTTACAAAATTAATTTATGGGGTTTTTTGTTTACTTTTTTAAAAATCATTTAGGATGACTATGTACTTGAAGTGAGGCATTTTCAATGTCCAAAATGGCCAAATCCTGATAGTCCCATTAGTAAAACTTTTGAACTGATCAGCATCATCAAAGAGGAAGCTTCCAACCGTGACGGGCCCATGATTGTACATGATGAGTAAGAACTGCACTTTTCTGTTTGTTTTGATGTTTTTCTGTAGAACCATCCTTTCACTGAGTGAAAGCTGCTGAAATAAGGCACTAAGTCTGCACTTAACATTAGTGGTGATGCTTCTGTTCCAACTGCATCAACAAGAGAAATACTTTTATTTTATCATACTAAATTTCAGTTTTATCATTTTGATACTTTGGATGGTTATCAGGTGGGTCACTAGAGAGGAAGTTAGTTAAGACTTCATTGCCTTTTACTGAAAGAATTAACTGTTTAGTTGAGGCACCATGCCCTTCTCCAGCTGTTCAATAATGGCAAAAAGTAACAAAATGTTGAAACACTGAAGGACCCAAAGCCTTCAGCGTTTGGTTAGTAGACGACTGTAAAGAAATAACTCTATGAAGTTGTAGCCAGGTGCTGTGAAAGGTTTTTTAAGCCAGTGCTGGGCAGACCAGTTTCAGATATTGTAAATATCACATGACAGAAATTAATCTTACCAGTTTGCCCCAGAATTTGTATTTTCTCCAGCTGTACAACCCGACCCAGTTTCTAGAGTTTTGTTTTGTTTTACTTTACAAAGGCATGGAGGGGTGACAGCAGGCACTTTCTGTGCACTGACAACTCTGATGCATCAACTGGAAAATGAGAATTCAGTGGATGTTTACCACGTAGCAAAGATGATAAATCTGATGAGGCCTGGAATCTTTACAGACGTTGTAAGTAATAAGCAAATTTTGCACCTATGTGTGCCGGTATGAGCATGCTTAAATCTTAGGGCAACATTACTGAACTATTTGCATCCTCATTTCAGCATGAATTAATCAAAACTGTCTTCCAGAGGTGCTGTAGAAAAAGAAATCTTCCCGGAAAGAATTCAGATGACAAAAAAAAAAGATGAAAAACCCAACAAACAGTAACTGTAATCCTGTCCCCAAATTTGCAATTGACTTTAACAAGGATCAGATTCAGCATATAATAGTTCTTTTGAAATACAGTTTCCTCCCCTACCATTACTGTGTTCCCTAATGTTGTGCTTTACGTTGTGTACAGGGGGAGCCATTAGTCAGAAAATAATAAAGCTGCTAAGTAACTCAATAAATTCTGGAGCACAGTCTATTAACAGACATCAGCTGTTAATTAATTTTGAGCAACAGTGTCACAAGATAACTATTTCTGCCAACATCCTGAGTGTATCCTCTTTTCTTCTCCAGGAACAGTACCAGTTTCTCTACAAAGCTATTCTCAGCCTTGTCAGCACAAGACAAGAAGAAAACCCTTCAGCATCTATGGACAGTAATGGCTCAGCTTTACCTGATGGAAATGCAGCTGAAAGTTTAGAATCCTTAGTTTAATTAGCACATCAAATCAAACATACCCATCACTGCATCACACCAATCGCACCTGGGGTTTACCATTATTATTTTCAGTTTTATACTTGGGGTGGGGAAAATCTGTCCAGTCAGTATATATATAATCAGACCCCAACCATTGCTCAAACCAAGTCATTTCTGTTATATACGATTTTACTGTGGAACTTTTATCATTAACAACGTGTGCCTTTTCTTGAAAGATTTCTTGTAATACATTGTTACATCTGGACTAACTTGATTGACTTTTACAGTGTTTCTGATAATTGAATTGTGGTATGTTTTTTCAGTATTAGTTTTTTTGATTTATCTGGCTATACTTTTAACTTAAAATTACCATATTTATAGATGTTAGGGAATCCTCAACTACAAACATGTCATGGATTTAGTATTTGGTTTATTCGCTGTATTTATAACAATTTACATTTGCTAGAAATGCAACTTTTAATATAGTAGAATGTAAATAAAATACTGTTCTACATAACATTCAACATTTTAAGACTTCAATTAGATATTTAGAATAGTAATCTGATACTTACTGTAAATACTGCTACTTCTGTAGTGATCCATGGACCAAATTTATATTTATAATTGTAGATTTTTATATTTTACTACAGAGTCAGTTTTCTAGTTCTGTGTAATTGCCTTGTTAAAATGATGTAGTCAGTATGTTTTTACTTTAACAAAATCTTCTGATATATAATTGTGCATCTTCAGCAATTTACCTTCATATAGCTGCATGTGATTTTAACTTTTTGTGGGAACTAGAAATCATTTGTTTTGAAATGAAAACTTTTTATGAGACTAACACTGTACTTGGCATTGTTAAATTGTTTTTACCCTGGTATTGCAAAAATAAATATAAATATTCCAGTCTGTGCTTAGTAGTCTTCCACATAAACAGTCTGCACTGTCATGCAGGAGAGCTTTTACTTACAAGAACAAGACTTAAGGCTGATCTGCAGGGAGCTGCTCTTCCTATGGAATCCAAATGCTCAGGAGACACTTATAGAAAACGTCTGTGTTTTTTAATCTCTGCTCCTGGCCATACCTACAGTGTCCACATCCTTTTTTAGCATCTCCCCCCACATCTCCCAGCCTGGTTTCCCACGTGTAAATGGCCTGTCCCAGGTGTCCCAATTGCCTTAGCTGGCCCCCTCCCAAGACACCTCTCTAATGGCTTGGCTTCAGACCATTCCTTCAGCTGCTGAGCTCTTTGCTGCCTCCTTTGATAAGGCAACGGCCAAACTTTGGGAAGCAATAAAGCAAGCAGTGGCTTCAAGAACAAAAGCAAAATGTTTCAAATCGGCCTCAATCATTTTCTGTAACATTCAGAACTGGTGAAAAAAAGATACTGATTGTACTGAAGGCTGCACCACCAAGGGGCTGAAGGAGCATGGAGCAGAGTAAAATGTTTAAAAGTAGCATGGGCAGCAAGACCAACTATTTTCTCACTTTATACAGTATATACAGCTGCTATGTAGTATTTCTGAGAGCAGAAATACTGTTCTGGAGTAGAATGCACAGAAAATAAGGGACCCTATCTGAGATGAAAACTAGGCATGGGAAAAGACTGGCCTGATATGAGCTTGGAGATTTTAGTTGACTGATTCCTAGAATAGGCATGTGTAAGGGAGCTCATTGTGTCAGCAGATAGATCTAGACCCCTTCAGCAGTGTGGGATTGAGGATAGGAGGAGCTGCAACAAAACCAGAATAAATTTAGATTTAGAGGAATCTAAATAGCAGAATTTTAAAGAATCCTCATACTATTGATAGATGAAATGTGCATGAAGGTCCTAGACAAGGAGACAGACTGGCACAGAATGTCAAAAGAGCTAGCAGTGAGGCAGATGTTTTCATGCTCTTACCCTCTTTTATTACAAGAAAAATAATCATATAGACAAAACAATGTATCACCAAATCACAGGGATGGTGTAAAGCTGGAAGGGACTACTGAAGGTCATCTAGACTATGTAACATAGGGAGGTTTATAAAACCGTATTAAAATATTAGTGTGCTTGGATTCTCCTTTACCTTTGATCACTTCTCTTTATAGCCAAAGCAGGGCAGTCCCAGAGGTTATGGAGTGGTTGAATCCATTTGACTTGTGACCCTGGAGGTTTCCCTGTCCCCATTTACCAGAGCTATATGCAGGATGATTCCCCTGTCAGCCCAGTGGCCCTGTTCAGGTCCAACCATGCCATGCACACATTCCACACAGGGAGACACACATGCAAACACACACAGGATGGTAGAAATAGGATTCATGACACACAGAATAGCACTAGGATTTAAGAAGGAGGCAGGATAGAGGGCCATGGTCAGACACAGGGCATGAGTGGGTGAAGGTACTGGCCAGCAACCAGCATATTTACATGCAAGCATCTTCTACCCCTCTTCTCTCCTTGTTCCTGTGCCTATTACTTCCCTGTTCTCCATTGTGCCTATTTCTCCAACCTTGTCTATATCTTTGCAGGTAAAACAAGTTCTTACCTAATTACTTTCATGGGTTTTAGCTTTGCTACCTCATACCAAATGTGAAACCTCAGATGCTGCCGCTTAGATCATCTCAGCCTCAATGGTGTTATCAAGTTCCCTGGTATTTCTTACCTCACAAGCTTTTCTTTCCAAAAGGTATCCACAAGAGCTTGGCCTTCCCTCACATAACTTTCCATGAACTGCCTGTGTAGCATCACCAGACTTTATGGCACACTTCCTAGCACTTGTCAGCTGCTCATTCTTGCTCTCTCCAGCAAGTTTCTCAGGATCTGTGCAGGCAGCTCAGCCTTGGGCCAGGAGTGCCAGCCACACGCCTGCCGATACAAGTAATCATCTCTTTAGTTCAAAGCTATAATTAGTTCATTAAATAATTCAGAGGGAACATACTTTTCTGGGCTAAAACATCTTTATTAAGTTTTACAACTTTTGTTTTGGTTTTTTTTTTTATCCTGTGGTCCTTGCCATGGTTGCATATTTGATGATTCTGAAGTTCAGGAAGAGCAGGACTGAGATAGGATTCCTAAGTGCAAGCAAACATGCAATGTATCCCTAGTGGAGTTAAATGCTTTTGATGAATAGGATCTAGAACTATTTTAAATTGCAGAGTTTGGGGGTTGACAGGAGTGAAAAATGTACGGGTACATTGCCCCAAATGATGCATGTTTTTGTAAGAATTACACATACATGTTTTTCAGTGTTCAGGCACAAATTTGGTGCATACAAAGGCATGCAATGGTTGTGCTTTGAGAAAGGGATTATTTTTTTTCTCAGATGGCCTGAGGGTTCCTTCCTACTTCCTCTAAAGTATTTAGATTTGCTGACAGACTCCATTTGCACATCTAGGCTAAGAAGGACAGCAAGATTATATACTTCCTCCTTCTTATTTAAAAATTATAGAAAAAACTTTTGTTATCCTAATCTCTAAGGGTGCACATACCAGAAAAGTTAATTGTGATTTTATGGCCCGTGCCATATTCCATAAACTTATTAGCAGATACTATACTTCTGCACTTCACCACATTAGCATCTCGTGTGCTACTTCTTCAGCCTTTTCTTCTGGAAAACTGTCTTGTTGCCTCACATATCACATAACAAAAATGAAGTTATCTTCTGCTAATGTATTTACAGTTTCATATAGTGATATATACAAAGTAGTTTTTAGGCCAATTAATTCTATTATGTTATTTCAAGCATCCATGGACCAAAAGCAAAAAAGGAATTCTCCTTTCTAAAATCCCATCTTGATATAACTGTTCCTTTAAACCTAAATGTTTTGCAGACATTTTAAATTGTAATCCAAGGAATCAGCTGTCATTCAAAGTTTCTTCCAGAGATGTTTGTAATCACATTCATCATCTTAGCATGCTGACAAGTTATTTAAAACATAAGTGCTTAAGATAATCTCTTTACTCACACATATTGGTTCTGATCTAGAAAAAAAATAAGAATCATAAAAAAAATCTTCTATAATCTTCAACTGTGATGGATTATAGATTTTAATAAATGCGTGTCAGTTCCTCTCTCAGACAAAGGCCATATTCTAATTAATTTTTTTCTTATAATCCAAGCTACAGACTCAAAAGACATATAGCCTGCCTTTTCAAACTGGGTCAAGTGTGGAGAAGATGTTATGTATCTCTGGCAAAAAGTAAGATATTAATAAACAACATCAGGTTAAGCCTTTTTCTTTACAATGCTGTAAGTCATGTGTGACATAGAAAACTTGATTAGTGATCTTCCCCCAAAGAAATCATAAAAGAGGTGAGAGTTTAAAAAGAAAAAAGAAGAAAACGAGTAATTTACTATTGCCAACTTTCTCGTTATTGTGATGTGGAGATTTAATACCTATGGAAAAGCTTCACAGGAATCAGCAATAAGTGGTGAACAGAAGTTGTAAAAACTCATCGCTATCAGTACAATAACAAATCAGCTAAAAACTTCAAAATTCAGTTGACAAAACTTAAAAGCAATATTTATCACAGTGCTTTATCTGGCTTTACAGTTCTTTGCTACGTCCTAGGATAATGTGAGTAACTTCAGACAGGTTGGAATTCTCTGTGGTCAATGCTTACTTCAAGATGAGTTTAGCAAAGTTAAACTCCTTCCTCTCTCATTCTGAAGCATAAACAAAGCCCAGCTGGGAAGGAGAGGTGCAATATTGTCTCGGGGTTAAAAACAGAAACAAAGGCCCCACTGCTACCCGAGGTGTGAGGTATTGTGGGCTACAGTCAGTTTTCACTACTTCCCTGCAGCAAGGCCTGTACCTGACCATCCACTTCTCACACATTTGTGCTTATTAGGGTTTCAAAGGGACAAGAAAGAAGAGAAGTGTCTCTCACAATATTTTGCCACATCATGCATGACTCTCCTCCATTTCAAACTGCATTATTTCCTTTCAAAGCCAAAACAAGTGAGGGGGAAAAAAAAAACTCTCTTATGGAATGGAATTCTTATGGCTTATGGAATTATTTCCTTCGTTTCCAGAAAGTCACAAAAATATATTCCTACTAAACATGGTAGTTTAGTAGGAATATATTTGAGATGGTCTGATTTGTATTGATAAATTCTGCTAAATTAGCTCAGAGATAAATTTCTTTTTTCTCCCTGTCATCTTAGTTTTCCAGTCCAATCACAACAACTAGAGCCCATTTTTTTCCCTACCATAAACAGCTATTTTGCTATGAGTTTACACCCTTTTCCAGCAGTGTCACTTTTGAACTCCAGCCCCTCCAAGGGATATAATTCTCACCTGTAGGAATATCTGGGGCTGAGAGAGTGTGAAACACAGAGGCAGAGAAGCCAGTCTGAGTGTAATGGGGCTCAAGCACCTCCATCTCAGAAAGAAACTGTGATCTTACATGTCATAAAGATCTGGCAATAGCATAAAATCCAAAATGAAAAAATGAGAGACACACTGTGATACAATCTGTTCCTTGAAGCCTGATGTGAACAAAGAGTTTAAGAGCCTTTCAGCACAGGCAGTGATAGCAGAAGCCATGTGTTCAGCTGAGCAAGGTCATCAAGCTGAGACAGGCTGTGAGATAGGCTGTGAGACACCAAGGTTCCATGCTTTCCTGGGGCACAGGGAGATAATCATGCATTTAATGTTCTGTAGCTTACCAATTCAGTAGTTGGCCTCGTGAGCAAGAACAAAATGTACAGAAAAAAAATCTCTTGAGATTATAGCTGAAAATTACCCAGATAAAGATAAAACTATATATATGTATATAAATATATAGATGGGCATGTTTAAACAATCCTTAAAGGGCCTTCTCCTGTGAGCCTAGCAAGAAGTATGGAGAGGTATTTCATGCACACAGAAAATTCCATGTGTAGGCATCCTTTCAAGATAACCATCTATGTGAGAAACAAAATCCCTTTCAGGTACATCTTATTATTAGACTGTAAAGATGACATGACAACAAAAGAGACTATTTCAGATTTATTTTTCAAGCAATTTCATGTATAAGATACAATTATCTTTTCAGTAATATGCAAAGAGAACTGAGAAGTATAATCTCCATACAAAAAGATGAGCAATAAATTCATTAAGTCTAAATATAGAAAACAAAATGCAGCATTGCACTGGGAATTAGAAATATATTCCAATATAAAATGTTTCAATAATAGTAGCAGCGTTTCTTGATGAAAACACTGCAGTGCTCATTCTTTAGTGCTCCAAAAATATTAGATACTTGTAAAAAATTCTGATTTTCATCCCATACTGCATTTCCCAGGCAGAAAAGCAAGTACAGTGCAAGCATACATACAGAGGAAAAACTCCATGGTTGTGTATTTGAGGGTTAAGGGAGGGAACAGAGAATTCTCAAGTAAAATCCTGGTCTCACAAAGCACTGGACTGGAAGGGACCAGCAGTACAAGTAGGACTTTAACCCTTAGTTGTAGGCCATTAATCTACCTGGAGAAGGAGGAGGGAGCAGAGAGCAGAACATTCACTGCAGGCTCCATCCTTACCCCAGCTGCATCTACCAGCCAAACATCAGACCAACAGCCTGTAAGGTCAGTGGGAAGCAAAACAACTTTGTGGAGACAGGATTTCGTGTGATATAGGCACAGAACTGTAACAGAATCCAAATTTGACATTACATTACAAAAACATTGGTTCAGTATAAAAAGTCCTTCTCTTTCACAGTAACACTCTGCCCTTCATTCTCCCTTCTCCCTTTGGCTCCTTTCACCTAACTCTCCAGCAGTTGCTACTTCATTGCACCTGCACAGAGAAAACCCAAATCCTGAGTACAAAACCTGGAGATCAAAACTTGAATTATTGTTAAGGCTCCTTTTCCTACCATGCAAAACAACACCTGGAATTCCAGCCTCTCAGAACTGTGATTACAGCACTGGTTCTCAGGAAGGAAAAGGCTGTGCGTTTATCAGCAAAGTGCGTTTGTGAGCAAAGCTGAAAGCAGACAGCTTCCTGCATCAGTATTCAGTGTTAGAAAAGGGAAGCTCTAGGCAGGTGCACAAGTAGCAGTGCAAATACAACCTGCCCACAGCATTACACCTCACAGACCTGACTGGTGACGTCTAAGCCATGCTTAGACTTGCAAGGTGGTGTAGAAATCCCTAAGCAAAAGCCAGAGAAGCAGCCCTGAAATGAAAGGAGGAAATTGGTGCTAGGTTACAGAGAAGCTGCATCTGGGCTAAAGTTCAGTTCTGGATTGATGTGGCTAAACTGCAGCTCGAGCAGGGCTGACACATCTGACAGTACAGCATTCAGCAGTAAATGAGCTGGTATGCTGGCAAACTCCATCACTCTAAGGTGGCACTGCACTGAGTAGTAGGCATGGGTTCCCATGTGAATGCTTCAAAACCATGATAGCAGAAGGACAGAAGTAACTCAAAAAGTGGCAGTTTGAACCTCTAAACCTAGTGCATTTCAAAGCTGCATATACTACACAATGTATTCCCTTTGTAACAGTACTTAACCTGGATGAGGCACGCAGTGGAAGTGGGAAGAGTAAACACGCCATTTGGAGCATCTCCTAAGCACAGTAACTGTGTTGTATTTCAGATTGCCCTTCCTAGCTGCAGAGCTAAACGTTCATGTGCTCTCTCCACAGCACAAGGCAACACGTAACAGCAGGTATTTCAATATATTGCAACCAGCTCCCACTCTGTAACAAGAAAGAGTATGGGGGGAAGCTTGCTTTAAATTTCCTCCCTCCTCCAATTTATTTAAATTTACATTCATCATAATGTGATTAAAAATATTAAAATCTAGGTTTCAAATATTTAACTGAACATTTTCAAGATTTAACAGGATCTTATTTGCTAGTAGTGCAGAATTTCTAAACTATTTTTTGCATATTCTTATATTGTGAAAACATTCATGAATACTGCTAAAGTGACAAGGACAACCAGACTTAAATTTTAAGTATCATGTTCATCTACCTTTTTCTGAAAAATTATTTTTACCACATGAACAATCAAACTTCATCAGTGGAGATCATTACCCAGACTTTTCCACCACAAAATAATCCACTGATAGATTTTTCTTTCAGCATAAATTTGTTGCAATAATAACCCTATACACTTAGAAGATAAACTCTAATAAACAAAAAAAAACCCTTCTGAGATATTTTAGAAAATATATAAGGATAAATCTGATTGATGCTGAAACATGTACATGAAAGCTTAAAAATTTTAGGAGGAAAATATCACAATCTGTGAGTATCTACAGTTTCTACATCAAGCCTGGTGGCAGGTTTTATGGAAGGCAACATTTGCGTATGAAGTGGTAGGTGCTGCTTTAGCTGGTCCAAACTGAGATTCTAGAAGTGGAGGTGGGGGAACCAAAAAAAGCCAAAACCTGATGAAATCCACTGCTTTCAGTTACTGTTTGATAACGCTGCGAGTACTGTACATAATGCCTTCTGCCCGAACACGTTCAAGTATTGGCCCGTAAACATTCTTTGTCAAAGGTATGACCATGCCTTTGGCAGCTATTTCACCTGAAACAAAGGCATTAAAAACAGTGTTAGTGCTGTACAGGCTTTATTTGAAAAGACTTTGGTAGCTTCACAGTGGGGTTTTTGTGGGCAAGGTGAGGGTTGCTGTGCTGGACACAGCCAGATCGAGGTGCAGGGAACTGCTGAGTCCCTCAGCCGTGTGGCATAATCAATTATAATTTATCATGTTTAAGGTTTTCTCTATACTAGTGTCACATTTAATATTCAATGACTTAAAAATCTTTGTGGATTAAGCAGTAAATTAAGAGCTGTCACTGAACATCTGAACATCCAAACATGCAGATTAAAAATTCCTGTAAAGAAGACAGGAAGTCTGACAAAATGAAAAAAATACACATAAATATATTTAAGAAACACTACATATATACTTTCTACAGGCAGGAAGATACAGAGGATTGAAATACTGTTACTAAAGTTGGAATAGCCACTTACCATCTAGAACCATTTTAGCAGCAATAGCTGCGGGGTATCCTACTGTTTTAGCCATTGCAGAATATCCTTTGTTATCCCCATAGACAACCAGATCAATACATTTGTCTTCCAAATGGCCAGAAGGATGCCTGAGACCTATTTCACTTCTCATAACAATCATATCTTTCTCTCCAGTGCCTAAGAGAAAAGCACACAAACTCTTCATTACTTTATTTCAGTCACATCAAGATGAGGTTCCTGACGAGCCAGGCACAACACATTCACAGTGTCTATATCAGGGAAGTGACTGAAGGCCAGGACTATGAAGGAGGACAGAATACTAAGATTGAACTAAGTGTAACAGGGAGTGAAAATGATACATTGGAGAAGTAGGGAACATCACAATACATTAAGAAACCTGTCATGATGGTTTATTAATGAAGGTGAGCAAACCAATCCAATTAAGGCTTATAAAAGATATTGCCTTGTTCCATTCAAATCCATGAGAAAGAATTTCTCACATACCAAAGGGCAGCTTCATCTCCATGTGCTTTGCAAGAGCCCCTACAATGGAATCTGCTGCTGGAACCAGTTCATCTCCCAATAAACCTAACCTGGCAGAAGAAATGAGGAAGTCTTACATCACTGCCTATCAACAGTTGCATCTTAGTTTTTTAATTTCCAGTTGTTAGGCATACCAGTTCAACAGTCTCAACATGAACCAAAATGGTTAGAATTGCAAGCATTTCTTTTCTTATTTTTAAATTTTCAATATCATTGGAACATTTTACCATTCCACTGCTTCCAGCTGGCTTTTGTCCTTCTCCAGTTTGGTAAATACAGCTTCTTTAAGAACATGGTGCTCAGCAGGTGACTTAATTCCAACCAATTTGCACATGAGCTCTTTCTGTTTGAAAACAAAAAAGGTTCATGAAATTCTGACATCTGTTCCCACTCCATCTCAATCAAGTTTTTGAGAACCAACTACTCCACTAAGATCAGTTAAAATCTTATGTGTACAGGGAAAGTGAGAAAGTATGAGAATTTTAATCACAGCAGGTGAAAACAGGGCTTATGTTTCCTTAAAAGACTTTGTACCCCACCCTCAGCTGTCTCTCCCTACATTTTAGTCTTATACCTTCCTCTGGCAGCAAAGAAAAAACATAGAGATGTGAGTAAACAAGGAACACTAGGAGAATATTAGGATGAAAGAGAAGCCACTTGGAGAAAGACAGAGTGAAAACCTAGAGACAGGACATCCTTCAGTTGGTCTAGAAATGGAGAATATCTCTTTCAAAAGGAAGGAAACAGACCAATAAGATGAACAAGGCTCTGGCAATCCTGTGAGTATTGCCCAAGAGAGTTTTCATGATACTTGTGCATATCTGAAGGCCATTTTCTGCCACCTAGATGCTAATTATTGCTTGCTTCATTCACAGCAAGGTGGATAATAAAAGAACTATGAGCAAGATATGAAATAAGCAAGAACTGCAGAGCCTACAAGCTCATGTTAGCCCATCTCTTCTACTTCACTGGCAGAACAGGTAAAGGGAAAGGTACCCAGATGTAAAAACATCACTAAAAAAATGTCTGTGAGAATAATGAATTTATAGCTATTTTTACAGATTACATAACACTGTATACTTATTAATTGAAGAACTTATTCCAGAAATGGAAATTTCAGCCATCTTTAAAAAGAAAACTTGAAAATATAAACTCTAATGTTGAAAGTAGACAAAAATAATCTCAAAATTTAAAAAAAAGGAATTCCCATATGGCCACCCAAAAACTCCTGGAGTTGGCTCTTCTTCCCAATACTATATGTTAGTCAGAGACAAGCAAGCCTGTGGCCTCTTCACCTTCTGCTTTCTTGGTTCTGAGAACACTCAAGACATTCTTCAGCTCTCTTCACCCCATACTGAAATACGAAATACCTTGTTTATCCACAGAAACAACAGAGAAAATGTTGGTTGTCAAATGTAACAGCAGCACATCAGTCACAGCTTGGCTAAGATAAAGATGAAGTAAGGCACTCAAAACCAAGACAGAAAAGCAGCAAAACAGAAGACCAAAAAAAAAATGCTTGTACAGAATTTCAATAGAAAAAAAAATTAATATACTCCTTTATGACAAACTCTTACTTCTTGATGCCCTAAAAAATACTTTTACACTGAAGATCATGAGCCAGTAACAATGGACATTGCAAACTCAGAGCACTGAGGACAAGACTGTGAGTACCAAAAAACATAAGACAATTCATAAAAATATGACCATGGCTTTGTCTAGCTGAGGCCTGAAAGCCTCCAAGGTCAGACACTCCAGAATCTATCAGGGAACCTGTTCCAGCACCTTATTCCATTCCTGCTGAAGAAAGTCTTCATAATTTCCAGGAAAATAATCAAAGATTGGGATGCAATACAAGATTCTCATTGCTAAGTACACCCAAGTCTAGCAATAAGAAAACCATCCATAAAACAAAGGAAAGAAGGCAGAGTAAGCAGAGTAACTCACCCAGGTTAGAGGCGACGTAGTTGAGCTTAGCAAAGGATAAGGATCTGGGTTAATTAATCCTAGCTTTACAAAGCCCCCCATAGTTCTGGAAAATCCCTGAAACAAAAGAATAACACCATTAAACATAATTATCACTTGAAATTGAGGTATTTCTCCTTGGTTTGAATGTAGTGATATACATAACGATGGCATTAAGTATTATTCTCTTGAGAAGGCAGCCACAATAACCTGATACCAGTGAGGTTACTGCCACAGAGCAGTGTCTTCTCCAGCCCCTCTCCAGCCCTTGTCCCCTTTTCAATATATTTTTAATGGCTTATTCTGTCACCAATACTTCCATGGCAAGTACCATTGGTTCCTGAGATCAAAGGGCTCAGCTGGCCAGCACTAGTTAAAATCCCAGCCCATCACTGAGGGGTTGTATCAGTCAGCTGGCCCATAAACAAACTACTGAATACACAGAGCACAACATGGAACTCTGCTCACCCAGTTTCACACCACTGGGATTGCGTGGACATCACACAGGCTGCTTTGAAAGGTAAGAATCCTGTGTGCTTATTCCTCATCTTCAGGAATATCAGACAGACAAAGCAGTAGAATGGTTTAAAAGGAACTGCAAAGGTTGCATTAGGTGGCACAATAAAAGAAGTCTCAACTGATTTCTGCTTACATTTGTTCGTATCACATCAACATTCCCAGACAGCTGCTGGATACCTGACAGTACTTACATGCAAGTGACTAGAAACACTAAAAAAGCAGAATGGAGAAAATAAAGCACCCTGAAAGAAAATTAATTGAATTAGGAGTCCCTCCCACAAACACTAGGTTATCAGCTCAGATGGCCGTGCAGTGAGATACTTTTGTGTGACACCTCTTTTTAAACTGACTCCATTAGCTATGTAAACTTCATCTCTAAAAGACACTTTTATGAGATTATTGCCACAGTGAACAGATCAGTTTCTGCTCTGCGGCACAGCACCATGTGCAAAGGACCAACACTAACTTCTGTCCTGCCCAGCACTCTGTGCTGGCATGTCAGTACCACGCAGGCAGAGGTATGGCAAGTCCTTCCTCACAGCCCTACCAGCATCACCCCAGCCCAAATAACCCCTGCTGGGGGGGTTAAGGAAACAGCACTAACCACAGAAACAGTATTCTTGCAGCACACTGACAACCACTTGGCATGTCAGCCTGACATTTCTGCAGTTCCTTGTGCTAGCACATACAAAAGAAGAAAGTTTCACCAGGCACCAAATGGAAGAATAGATATTGTCATATTAGGATTCCATGGAGAGATAGATGCCTCACACATATTTTTACCTCCTGAAAAAGAGATTGTATCTAGAGTGACAAAAAGAGAGCTATCGCATTTTATAACCCTTTTCCCCCCATACTGGCCTTCCATCTTCTTCCATGCCTTTATCTAAGCAAGCCTCCCTCCCAGAAATACAGAAAAAATCCTGTTGTATTGCAACAGAGGAATTAAGACAAAAGGGACATACACCTTCCTCAGGCTATGGACAAATAACAATAACTTAAACCCTGGCATAAACCTTAACAGACATAATACAACATCCATAAAAGCTTTTTCAAACCTTCAATATGGTTTTAGGTTCATTCCTTCTTAATGTATATTAACTGGGGGAAAAAAAAGAAAATCTGAAAGAAAAAAATAAATTTTTTTGATTCTGCTTAGTACATCTGACAAATTAAAGGAAATTACTTGATCAGTTAGAAGGAAAACACATTTATCTCTTAATATTTTACTTAGCTGACCAAAATTATAAAGCTTTTTAAATTTAGGATTTATTGAAAAACTTTCTCAGATTGATGGAAAATAATAATTTTCTGTAATATTTTTACATTATGTTTTTAATGGGAATATAAGAAAGTTGAATTATTTAATTTTTTAATCTATTGATCTGACACCAGATACAGAGCCAGAATAAAAAGAGGAAACACAGACTATGTAAGACAACTGACCAACTGCCTTAAACAAATAAAACTCTTTTTCCATTTTGCAACAAATATCTGTTAAATACAGCAGGTAAAGCTACCTTAAAAAAAAATAATAGATAAGTGCTTTCAGTTGTCTCTCAACTGGAATAATGGGGAGCTCATAAATAGCAAGCGCAGATATATAAAACATGGAATTTTAAATACACATTTTTATTGAAATTACAACATTAATCTCTTGGGGAAAACAATAATTACTAATAATAACATCTACAACTTACTTTGTATCTTAAGGTGCCTCTCAGTAAAGTGCGAGCTGTCTGAATACCATATGGCTCAGCATATTTTGTACTGTCTCTGTTAGGAAAACCTTCAAGGTTTAATCCTGGGAAAAAATCCATTGGAGTAACAGAATCCAGTAACGCTCCTCCAGGTGGAATATTGATAATCTAAAGTTTGTGAAAAAACAGCAAATATTATTTTTGTGCAGTCGTATTCAACTTATTTTAGAACAGAAAAGATAAGGCATGCTCAAAAACAGGAAAAACATGTTTGGCTTTCCAAGTGTAAACGAAGTCCCAGTCTAAATAAAGCAGTTGCCCAAGCCATTTAACCATATCTGGTGCAGGAAGAACATGCAATGTTAGCCATTACTAATCAAAGGGCTAAAAAAAGCCATGTTCTTCTCACATACACAGTTAATTCATGCTGCACTTACATTAAAATGGCAGGTTGCCATTTCACTTACATTAATGTCATTTTGGAGCATACCCCTAACTGCACCAGTGTGATGGGAGATTCTACACATGAGCTCCCTGCTTTTTGGTCAAATAATTTATTATCTTGTTTAGGTTTCATTTCATGTTTCTTATATGGGAGAGAAGGCAGATATAAACAGAATGATGGATGTTTGTTTCTTTTTGTTTAAAAATTAAAAAAAATCAAGTGATATCACATGGTTATAAAATTACTGCCCATCTGTATCTTTACTTGAAGCTACAAAGCACCACGGAGGGAAAACAAAAGAAAGATGGGTGACTCTTCTCTTACCACTCCCAACCACAGCCTTGAACCCTGATTCCTTCAAGTAGCTAAACCCCAGATCTGCTATGCAGAATCAATACAAACTCATTTCTGACTTCTGAGCAAAGGGAAAAGGTTTACTTGTAGAAGAAATACTAAAGCAATGAAGCCTGCAGAAATGCCAAAAGATATCGTTGTGTTTGCCAGGCAAGACAGGTGTGTGAAAGAATCCTACACAATGGTCAAAGATTTATTTGATATATATATCCTATTTAGTGATAGGAGGAAAAATTGCAGTATTTACTGACAAGCTCATCCAGTGCTCTCATAATGACTCATTCATATGCACGATCTAATTTTTCCTAGCAATGGGTGAACCAGATCAAAATTAAATTAGAAATATTTAAACATTTTCCAAGAACCTTTTTCATCTGAAACTTACATTTCATTGCTTTTTAAATAATGATCCAGTGTACAATCCCTGAATTTCTCCTTTCTTACTTCCATAAGAACAGTAGAGCACAAAAATGTCATAAAACATGATATTTCAAAAGATTTCTAAGTCTTGCAGATCAAAGAATTTTAGGTAATTAGCTAAATTTACAGTGGTTGTACAAGGTAAGTCTTCTTGACAATTACAGTGGAAGCAAGTGACAGTAGAAACAGATAGTGCTGGAAAGCAGAAGTGTGATAATGGCTTGCAATAGCTTTGCACAAATCAATTACAATGTTTACATAAAACAGAAGCAGTGACATTTGTGAGGTCAAATCTAATGACTCCTGCACAAACAGCAAAACAGAGCTTCTATAAAATAGACAAAAGGTATTTCCTGAAACCCACTCAGCTGGTTATTGGTATTACACACTGCACCAAAAGAAAAAGGAATTGAGGGTTCTACTTCGCATTGTGCAAGTACAAAATGAAGCTGTTTGATTTATGAACACAACTAGATAAGAAAAGCACTCTTCCTCACCTTTGTTTCACAGGGCCAAAGACAGTGCAATTAAGTAGCAAAAGCAACATCCAACAGGAATGGAAGTTGAACCCAGAAAAATCAACTCCAATCCAATGCTTTAGTCCTCAGAAAAAATTCCTACCTGGCAATCAGTTTCCACATAGTAAGAATTCAGCTGGCAGCAGCCAGGTATCATCATGCTCCAAACACAGGACTGAGTGATTTATGTAAATGGCTTAAGCAACTGACTGCCACTGGCTTGAAAGTAAACACAGCATCTTACAAGTTCCAATTCCATCCTTAGCCAAATACCCTGGGTTTTGTCTGGTTTTAAATGAAAATTTTCCCATTACTTCACCTCTCCATCTTTTAAATACGTAGCAGGCTGAATTGTATTCAGTAACACTCCTTGTGGACTCCAGCTGAACTTGTATCTCAGGGGATTGTCAGAGTGCTCTGGAGCTGGTAGGCCACCGCAGAAAGAAGTGTATGATATAACCTGTCAGTTTTATTCACAGGAAAGAAACAGTGAGGAGAAGACAGATCAGGATGCATAGAGATCCACCCTGCACAATCCCCGTCAGTTGTTAAAATTTCTGTTTGCGTTATCCCCCGAATGGGCCAGATCAGAAGGATCTACAGTGGGGAGGGGAAAACTGCAGGCACTGCCTGTTAAGGGGAGGAAACCAAAAGACACACTGGGGCAAGGCTATCTTAGTTGATGGTCTTGCCAAGTGAATTAGTAGCTATGAAATTCAAAGCATCAGAAAAAGTAAAATGTCCAGAGTGTGTTACACATCAGTGACATGCTCAAAACCTGCATGGTGTTAAAAGAACAACTTTAGTAATATAATCTTAGCAGAACTAGCACTACCCGCTAACCTTACCGTAGCACCAACTTCTTTTGCCTTGTCAATACACTCCATCGCCAACATGTGATCAAGACCAGGATCCAAGCCCATTTCACTGATAACTGTAATACCAGCAGCTTCTACACTAAAAAAAACAGAAATACAGAGCCATCAGAATATTCACTATTACTGGCCTTTTATTCTGTAAATCTGTCCAATCAGCCCAGTGAGCCTTCCCCAACACAGTAAATTCTGGGCTCTGTCTGCAGCTTGTGGGAATAAAGAAACAAAAGAAGACAATAAACCCTGAAAAGTGACAACCATCTAAGAGCTGCCTAACCTTTGTTTCTCTTACTTCTCTGCTCTTGGGGGCTTGGGGAAAAAGAAATTTCTACCTGCTACTCCATATCCCACACTCTCCCAGACACTGCTATAATGCAGAAAGGCAGTAATGCAGAGGGCAGCACAGAGCTAGTCATAACTGTCCTAAACAGCTCTTACAAGGAGGAGAGATTAAAAGGCCTGCTTTCCAAAATTACAAGTATTTGAGGTTTTTTATCCTAATAGTTGCCTACAGTCCCAGAGGACTGTATCACCACAAACTGAGGATTTCTTTTATTTTCAAAATCAGTTTGTCTTTTGACAAATGAGAATTGTCTTTTTAAATTTTTTTTACCTGAAAGCATGCCATATTCTCAATAAGAATACTAGGAGAGACCCCTAAATATCTGTCCCTTTCTGCAACACTGATTCTCTACCAGTCTAGTTTTAATGTTTTATCTTTTGCAAAGACACAGCAGGTACAACTCTTCACTTGAATGCACTTCAGATTTTCCAGCACTGTGACTCAGAGGAGAACCTAGATGAAGCTCCATGCTCAAAGCAGCTTCCAAGCATAGTAAATAGGACAACAGAAACATTAGAGTAGTTAGTGTTGTCACCAATTAGAAAATTATACAGTGGATGTATCCAAAAGAAGAGCATGAAGGAGGAGATTACTGTAGATACAATAAGCCAAGAATGAGTTTTTATTGGGAGAAGGCAAAGGATGACAAACAAGCTTGCTAGGAGAATATGACAGCACAGCTACTCAGCTTGAATATCAGCCCAGCTCAAACATCTTAACAGGCCTGAGGGCAGAGGAAGAGGCACATTAACATGAAATAGGATGATGCAGGCATAAAAATACATTCCATTATTTAGAGCATTAGACTAACCAGGTTGGCGTATGCACTCATTGCTCCCCTCTGCAACATGCACCTTTGGGAAAGTTACTTGGTCCTCCATCACAGAAAGAGAAGCAGAAAGAATTCAGAAAGCAGTAATTCACAGTAAGTGTTGCAGGTGTAACAGACTGCAAAATATTCAGATAACATGCTAAAGAAGGAAGCAACACCAGGGAGATGCTATTTTCACACCTACCTCTCCTGAAGTTCTTTCATGGCTGGTGTTAAGTAGCTGGCTGTTACCAAGTTCACTTTGTTGTCAATACATTTCTTAGCAACAAAAGGATGTGCCGAATAAGGCAGCAAACTACAAATGAAGGAGAATCATGCAACATCAAAATTCAAGCAGTTACTTATCCTGTCACTGGAAAGACACTCAAATGTTTTTTTTGAATGCCTACAAAAAAGCTCAAGTAATAGCTCAAAAGAACAGCCATACCTGCCTTGCCCTGAGCAGGTCCATACCTATGAAAGTGGAACACTACGCTATCAGGACAGCACTGCTGTGTGTACTCAGAACAGGGCACTGAACAACAGGGGAGTCATTCCTGAGACAGCATCTTTTGTCACACTTCTCTGTAAACCACAAACCACTGACCTCTTTCCAAAGACGTCATCTTCTAAACAAGCATGCTGGAGGTTTAGAAAATGCAAAACTGTCCTTGAGAAAGCTTGCATTACAAAGATCTTGGTGAACTACTTTGTGAAAAGCATGCTCTATGTGGAACAGATGCAACATTCATGACACCCATAGCAAAAGATACAAAATGGCCAGGACTATGAAACCCCTTCCCTATATCAATATCTGGAATGAGTTCTAAATGGGATATTCAGAAAAAATTACCATGAAGTCAGAATTTTGCCTCCTCTGGTGAACATGAAAATTTGATCCCAGGGACACATAAGCTTGTGGATGCAACTGGCCCTTCACATAAACAAGGGAGTCCACCAAACTGTTGAACACCTCTGAAGAAGTCAAAACCTCTTTGAAAGTTCTTATACCCTGCTACATGAGAAGGCAGCAGCCAGTTACAACTATTTACATACATAAATATGACCCCACATCCCAGCCATTAAAAAAAAAGGCTTATGTGTTGATTTAGGCCAATCATCTAGGAGAAAGAAGCAGCATGACTTAGGGTTGAGCCAATCATGTTTTACACAGAAATCTGACCTGATCACAAGGTCGTGCTTTTTCACCAAAGAGGACAGCTTTTCCTCATGCTTAAGGACATCCATATGAACTGGAGTAACATTTCTGTACTTCTTTGTCAGTTGTTCAAGTTGCTCCTTTATGACAGATACTGTTTTAAAAGGAAAAGAATAAACCATTACCTATAGATGAAGCTAAGTCCAAAGTGCACCCAGGTATAATTGTGCCATATTTACAAAGAGAAACAGAGGCATGCATGTTTTCCTTCACGAACTTGTGAAGAAAAATCAGGCATTTAGTAAACAAACTTGTTCAGAAAAACTTACTCAATCCCTCATCCCTCATGTTTAAAAGGAAATGTTTCTAAACTCTTTCAATAGACTTTAACAGAATTCCTATTTACAGTCAAGAAGAGCTTAATAGCTTAAAGCAAAACCCAATTTACATCAATCACCATTTTCGACATGACAAAGATAGAAATATTAAGCTTTAGCTTAGGTCAAGTGTGAGTAAAATATTTAAACTGACTACTTTTAATATTTACATATGGCTTAGTTGTCTCAATCCCAAATACCATATTATAACTAAATGGGATAAATCCAGTCTCTGCCTGCCTTCATTTAACTACCATTATAAAGAAAGCAGAACTGAAAGAGATCCACAATAACACCACCAGTATTTGCCACCTCTGATTGGTTTCCCCTCCCAGTTCACCATGCTGCCAGCACAAGCCAGAGAGACTTGGAAAAAAAGGAGTGGCCAAAGAAGATAGCACGTGTCTTCACTTACCATTATAAGGAAAGCAGAACTGAAAAAGAGAACCATAGTAACATAACCAGTTTTTGCTACATCTGACTGATTTCCTTTCCCAGCTCACTATGTTGCCAGCACAAACCAGAGAACACA
This sequence comes from Polioptila caerulea, assembly GCA_013397295.1. Classification (NCBI taxonomy): domain Eukaryota; kingdom Metazoa; phylum Chordata; class Aves; order Passeriformes; family Certhiidae; genus Polioptila; species Polioptila caerulea. The sequence continues at coordinate 1,311,930 of VYXF01001322.1, forward strand.
GACAGGAAAAAGGAAAAGTCAAAGAAGGCAGCAGGCAGGGCACAAGATTACAGAGAATTAAAAGCATCTGTGCCTCTAAGTTAGGGCCTTATTTTATTATGGTCTTTCCAGTCAGTGGGAAATAAATTTTACCAGAAGGTGATTCTTTATACCTTACAAATCAAATTGTGCTGATGGAAAAGAGCTAGGCAAAATCATCTACAAATTTAAACTCAAGAAGTTGATTACATGAAGCTTTCCCAATTAAAGTTTTCATCATCTGGATTTAAAGTGGTGTAGCCTAACAGGAGGAAACCAAACAAGGCACTGTGATGTGCATTTTTTGTTTTCTGCACCTACTTACCTGCTGTCAAATATTAAACAAGTAATATCTTTGTGTCTCTTTCCTTCTGTGCTATTTGTGTGTCTGTGTGTGCTGTAGAAACTGCCTGTTTTTAAGCTACCCAGATAAGAGACTATGTTTGTTCAGTGCCTGGCAAAACAGATCTTCCAGCTCACCTGGTTTCCCTTCCTGCTACTGCACTGCAGGGAGTGGATGCAACCTCTCTAGTGACAAGGGCACAGCACTGCCCACTGCCATAATCCTTCCCTCTTTACCACCTCAGGTAGTGTTCATGACAAGGGTGACCTTTCCTAGGTTTCCCCTCTTCTTCCTAGTAAATCTTTTTCCAGTGGTTAAATGTACTATGCTTATCCCCATGAAGGGTAGCAAAAGCAACCAAGTATGAAAGTAGCATGAAGAAAAAAAAAAAGAAAAATCAAAGCAATAACAACAACAATCAACAGCAATAAAACTCTTAAGTTTTAGGGGAAACCACTTCCCAGCAAAGTATCTTTCAGGCAATAAGGCAATAGAGTCTGAGTTTGAAATCGGAAGTCCCAGAATCAAGGTAAAGTCATCATTAAGAAAAGGATTACTGAGATGTCCAGCCTGAAATATGCTACAGATAAAACCAACGCAGAGGAATAACAAGTAGGCATTTGGTGCTCATGGGAAAGTCAGGGTCTGAAGTTTTACCACCATGACACTCACTATAGGAGAAGCAGATACTTCACTCACACAGATCTCTATAAAAACATGTTAATATTCTTTCTGTGTGAGGCTGAAAACACAGCCAAATGTCAGCATGACTATCCACAAAACCAATCCTGAACCCAAAACAGGTTAGAAGAAAAAGCACTTCTAATTTCTCAACAGGTTACACAAGAAACAGTTAACATTTAACATGGCTATGTCATTTTCAAATCAATTATATAAATTCAAAATGCTCACAAAGCTACAAAATCCTTTCCTGCTTGCATAATAACAAAGATTTTCTTTATCTCTTCTCAGAACCACATCCATTTATTATTTATGAGAAGAGTTCTGCCACATGCTTCAGTAAGACATAATAGTCTTAGAATAGAAAGGAAAACAAATTCTTACATACCAACTGTGACGTCAGTGTTGGAATCTCGAGTGAGATATTCAAGCACAGGGCCAGAAACATAGCCAGATCCAAGCAATAAAACCCTCTTCTGATCACTCATCTTCATTGACTGAGCCTGTTCCCTAGAAGGTGTTACAGGCAAAATTAAAAATTACACAGAAGAAAGATGAAATCTGCCAAGGTTAACAGAAGTGTGTTTTACTAAATCTAAAATCCAAGAGTTCTATTCAGATCAAGAGTCAAGTTCCTAGCTATCTGATCCAGGACTACTTCTGCTGCATAACTTCTAGTTTCTTTCCTCTAACATAAACATAGTCAAATCCATCAATATTCCCACTGCTTCTCCAATTTCTTCTAGCTGTTCATCAAAACTTTCCTCAGCTGTATTTTTCCCAATGGCCAAATTACTGTAACCTGACAATTTGAGGGCCACCAATGTTATGTCAGGCTGTCAGAAAGGGATTCCAGGCTCTGCCTTGCTCCCTTTACATCACAAGTAAAAGACACAAAATCATGCTGGTGAAAGCATATTTTGTGTAAATTATACTAGGTTCATATTAGTCCATCATAGGAACATGATAATCAATAAAAGTCAAATAAAAGTTAATGTACAACTAAGAAATCAGCATTGAAGACAACGACAGATTTGAAAACCCTCACAGTGTTTCAATCTAATTACTACTACTCTCATAAACAAATTTAAGTAGACCTCCTGTTGACTTTCAATATAAAATGTATTCACATCAGATTTTGCATTTATTTCTGTCAACCAGAATAATGCACTCAGCAGTTGTTTAAATATGCTCTCAGAAATGCATAAATCATAGCATTTGGTTGTTTATAATTAGTTTTCCTTTTAGCTAAAATTTGCATTAAGTTGTAAAATCAGGATTGTAAAACTGTCTGACTACATAGATAAAAATTATTTAGCAAAAGAAAAATCTCTTAAAGCACTTCTTATATTTTAAGAAAGCTATTCACTGCCCTACTGTTTAATCCAATTAATAGAGATTGAGTTTTGGCTTTTCTTTTCCCATACACTGAAAACAAACTTCAGTAAATAGGTAGGACTTTCAAAGATCCAGTCTGATGGGAATCTTCATAAGCATATAAGCAAGATCCTCAGTTTCCCCTTTGTCCTCTAAGAGTTTCTACCAGCACTGCAGATTATGCCTAAGAAAGAACCCTGACCTTTAGCTGACAAGATGATGTCCACTCTGCTGAAACCTGCTGGCCTTAGAAGAGGACCAACCAACCAACCATATGTCTACTAAGTAATATTTGGTTCAGATGCTTTGGAGGCTTCTCATGGCAGCCAAAAGCCAATATTTTGGTTGTGTTTTTTCATTTAAAAAATGGCTGTAACAATGATAGATGATGTAGAAGCCTGCCAGAGCAACAATACTTCCTTTCTAATAGGAAGACAAACAGAGCACTATTGCTCAACTTAGAGCCTGGCAGGAAGTATCTGAGTACATTTAGGGAGACAAGGCCTCAAACAATACCATTGAAAGACTTCTCTGAATGAAGAGAGTTAAATCAATACCAAATACATCTAAATCATATGTCTGAAGCACATTCCAGCCAACTGTATCAGTACTGTAAAGCTTGAATTACTCTCCCAAATTGCAGATATTCTAGCCTCCTTTCCTCCTATTTCAGAGCCTTTTTTAAAAGTCATTCTTTTCAGATAATTAAATCTGAATGGTATGTACTAATGTATCAACTCTCTAATCTAAATTATTACTATAGATTACTGTAAATTTTGACCTTCATAAAAGTTTCACAGATTTGGGTTTTTAAAAAATTTTACATCATTATTTAATACATTTACAGAAAGTCTCCTAAGTCAATCATATGCTTTTATATTGCAAACCCAAGGACTTTCCTTCTCCTCTTTGTCCTATAAGATTTTCCACAACTGTACTCTTATGGGCAGAGGAAGAAAATAATTCCTCTCCATGCTTTAGGGAACAGAAGTGATAGGTAGCTTGGATGAAGGAGAAATTCTTATATGAAAGCAAGCTGGATTTTGCAATCCAACTTGTCACATTTACTAAAAACTTCTCTAGTGTCTAGAATGAAGTCACACTTGAATCAAACACAGCATGTTTACTCCAGGACAGGCAAAAACATGAGCTGCCAAATGACCCATCAAGTATCAGAACAGAATCTACACAGCTCCAGATTATGCCTATTTTCTAGAAATAAGTTCAACTAATTCAGTTACAAATAACAGAATGTGATGTGCCTTTGCAGCTGTGGGTGAGAAACCAGCAGGAGTCAAGAAGCAAGTAAGGGTGCAAAGATGTAGATGAGCTTGTTTGGTAAATCTAATGGCACCCAAGACAGTCCAGCTCATACAGTCTGGCTGTCCTATGTCTGAAACGTTCACAGACTTGAAGAAGTATTAGCAATAAATCTAAATGGAACCCTCAGAAATTAAACTGGACATAGCCTAATACTTTCCTGGAGTGGAAACAAGCCACATAATTCCTACAGGGTCTGAACAAGAGTGCATCTCTATTTAAACCACCACACCCTAAGCAGTAAAACCCTTCTTTCATTTGCATCGCCTCTGAAGTTTGCAAAATAAAGGAGGGTATTGCTAGCAGGTCCTGCTTTGCTGACAGCTAAGTGAGCAACATCAATGAAATCATATGCAGAATGCAGATCTGCAGAAATATCAAAAATCTACCCAAAAAAGCATCCTTGGAAATGAAGTCCCCAGATTCTCATGGTAGTTCACACAAGACCATGCAAGTGACTATGGAGGAAGCTAAAAAAATATCAGATCATTGCACTGTGTGAGGAATAAAAATTTTTATTGAGACAGCCTCTTGAAGGGGTCAATCAAAGAGCACAGAACAAAAATCAGTATGAGCTGAAGCCTCTGAGAAACAAATAGCACGTTACTTAGTGTGGAAAATTCACCTATAGTTCTTCATGCAGAAGTTCATAACCAGAAGTCCCAAAGTTCCCAAAGGAAATTGGAGGGGTCTGAGATGTAGAAGTCAACACACTATGCTTTTAGTGCATAGTGCATGCAGGGCTGATGGTCAGACCAATTTAAATTTTTATAAGATGTACAGTCTAGCTGTCACTGACCATGAACATGAACCCACTTACTGTGAAACTGACATTTTTCATATGTAAACTACAGATGTTTGCTAATAGAAGGGGGGCAAGGGGAATGGAAGGGACGTGCAGGTTATTTATACTTTTGTTAGCTAATTCACTCTAGGCTACCATTGGCACATAACTGCTGTGATGGGGTGTGGATGAAGTGGCAGCTGAAGCTGTAGGTGCATGAATATAACAAAAAGTCTGAGAGTCTCAGCCTCTCCTCACTACATCCAGTCACAGAACAATGCTACACAGCATAGCACTTGAGCCATACAAGAAGAAACTAGATTCAAGGAGCATTTGAGATTTTACTTTTAGCCATTCCTTTCAAATGACTGTATGTTACATCCATTTCAAAAGAGCAAGGAGTAACAGAGTAATACTAACATGTGGCCGCTTTCTGCCTCTGGTAAAACAGTTTTCATAATGCAAGAAAGAGAAAAATTAATTTTCTCAACTTCTCAACTTCAATGAGTTACTAACAACAAGTGTTAGTGTTTTAGGCAATGCGCATGAAGAAACAGTATCATCAGCCTGGAAGGCATTTATACACAGTACAATATAGATGCATTCCACCAAGACACAAGAATAGATGAATCTAAAAGGGGAGAGAGAATGCAGACAGGGTGGCTTTTTAAATCCTGAATCAAATAAACTTTAAGAGTCTACATTACCTGCTCTCTCTCAGTTTCTGGATATATTGATACTTGGGTGTCAGTGAGCCATTGGACGCAATCACTGCCTGGAAACATGAAACAGATTTTGAGGGCTTCATGTGTCTGTTTATTTCAAAGCAGGAGAAGAAAAGCAGAGTGTCAAATTGCAAAACTCACATCTCGAACAACAGGTGAGTAATTCTGTTTTTCAAGAGGTTCTGAGCCTTCTGATAATAGCTGTGGAGATAAGTTATTTCAAATCAGGTCATTTTATTACCAAATATTTCTCAAAATAAAACATTAAGATTTTAAGCAACATTTAAATGTGTGCAACAATACCAATATCTTGTACATTTGAAATACTTCTGGCTGCAATCAGCATCACTTGACTTTTAGGAAAATACAGGAATTCAAACAGCAGTCTGACTGTGAGGGATTGTTGAGTGCCCAAGAAAATCAGATGTTTACATCTAGTGCAGGGTCCAGAAGCAATGAACTACCTGCCAGAGCCTGTTTTCTGCCTACAGAAAGTGTTCTTGACAAATCCCTAAGATATCCAGGTCACTCATGTCTCATTCACATGTTTCCTTTTCAAAGGATTGCCTCAAGACTTCAAAAGCTTTTTTTCTTTTTTTGAAGTACAAAGTCAGTTATGTTCTACAGCAGATTCCTTTTGAATGTATACAGGAGACCAGAAAAGCAACAAACAAGCAGACCAAATTCTGAGCCTTTTACCTTCTTGTCGGATACATAAGATCTTACCATCTCCTCAATATAAGGGAAAAGCATATCCCCAAAGTACTCTGTTGCTTCTATAGGAAGCTGAGCTGGCAGATTGTCAATGGAACACATCAGAATCCCCGAGCCTTCAACACTGAAAGAGAGAAAACAGCTCTTCTAAACTACTTCTTAGTACCTGAGAGGTACCACCTTTCAGAAATGTTATAAATACATGATGTTTTCAATATAATGTTTCACTCTACAAGTTACAATGGAAAACAATAAAAAGTTAGAGCTCTCCCACCTGTCGTGAGTAATATGCTGGTCAGCATCATACATACAAAATGGGTTGTCAATTGTTGTACACTCAGTCATAAATTCTATAGATCCTCCAGTATCTGCTGAAATGTCACATATGGCCAGAAGCCTAAAGCAATTAAAATAAAAAGTGGAATAGAACATTGTACAAATTACTAAGAAACACAGGTATAAAAGGTCACAAGTGAACAGGAAACAAATGTAAAATCTATGTGACTTCTAGCCTTCTTCATCTCAATTAGATTTATCTACTTTATTCATCTCAACCTCAGTTTAGAAGAACAAAACACAAAAATCGGCATCCAGAAATATAATGAAAATTTGGCCCTATTGTAGTCATCAGGTTTGCATTCATATCAGCAGCATCCAATTTCATGAAAAGACTGGCAGAAACCACTCACCCAAGATCTTTTCTCTCTATGCCATATGCTGCCAACACCTCCCATTCATTTCCCATCTACCAATTCCCTCAAGCTGTGCAGTCCTGCATGAAACTAACTTCCCATCCTAAAGGGAAGCCTAAAGAAGTGGCTGCCTCCCACCAGTTCACAGACAGCAGGCGCAGGTGGAGCATTCATTAGCCTAATGCACAACCTCTGGCTCCACTGAAGGATAACTCTTCAACTCTTTATTTGTCATGTGAGAGAAAGAAAGGTGTCAAGAATTGATTCCTGACCAGGATATATTTTCATGTCCACCCCAGATCTATGACAGGGCTATTAGAGAAAGGGCAGCTCCTACCCCCACTGGGAGGAGACTTAATATAGAGAACATGAATACATGTAAAAATTCATTGTAGAAGTATATAATGTGCTTAAGCAGATAAAAGAGAAACAAAGGAAATATAGAGTTTAGTTGGCAATTTTCTTGTAACAAAACACATAAAAGTGTAACAAAAACGACATATAACAAAACACATAAAAATTTAGTTGCTAAGTAAAGGCTATAAAGAAACGATGCATCTTAGGTATTGTATATTGTAAAAAATCAGTAAAGCAAGACTTAAGCATTGTAAGAACTCAATAAAGTAAAACCTATGTAAGGCCAGCAAAAACCAGATCCTAGCTTTAATAAAAACAAATTAATCTAAGAAAAAGCCAAATCTCCACTGTGCCTGCCCAGAGACAGAGGTCAAACAGCAAACATCTAATAAAGAGATCAGTTATTTCATCAAGACACCCCTAAAGACCCTTGCCCACAATTATCCAAGAAGTGTAGCAAGTACAAAAAAGCAAAAAGTAAACAAAAAAACAAGTGAACAAAAAAGTGTAAGTCTGTAAAATCAATATGTGTTTATACCTAAAACCTGTCTCAAACAAGAACATATAACTTAAAAAAATTTCCCCATGCATCCCAACTAAAAATAAAACATACCCTTTACAAGTTTAATTGTGAAGTCCTTATTCCACAACACAGACTAACCCTTGGTTTGCACCCCACATTCTATCCTTTAAACTATTCAAGGTTATGAAGCATTTCCACTACCTGCTGCAGAAATAAGAGGTGTTAAGGAACAGTCACTGAAGCTGTACAAGCCAAATGACAGGGTAGGAAGAACTTCCCCTAAAACTCTGCTCAGGCATAGAAACTTCTACCAATACTGGTGCAGCAGGTACATTCCCAAACATCATACTTTTGTTTGTATTGGATTCTGTATGAAGATCAGTGACAGAACTACCTCTGCAGAAAGACAGCCAATACCCATTAATCATTTCTACTGTGATGTTTTCAAAAACTCCAACCCGTGAAAACAAGACTGCAAAGTACAAAAGAACAAGAACAAAATCAATGGGACACTGTAAAGCGTGCAAGAGGAACAATGTAAAATGAACACAATCGTTTACTTGACACTGGGGTGAAAGTGCCTAACATTACAGGTTAATCATCATGCTGCAAAACTGTTACAAGTGAAATGAGTGTCTTACCTGTGTGGTAATTGAGGACAGCCATCCGTTGCCCCAGCAGCAGAGGTAACTGGCACCAGAAGCTTCTGAGTGTCCTGCCGACTCAGCAAGCGAGGACTATTTTGTTCCCAGTATATACCATTAATTAAACAAGTTGTATAGGGTGCAACCTGCAAAGAAAGTTACAGATGCCTGATGTTTTCACCTAGTACTTTAAGAAGCTGAAGGCACTTGGTCTAGCATTTTAAGTTAATGCTCTCTCAAATTATGAATACGAAAAAGTGTAGTAAGTACAAACACTCTGTGGAAAACCTTTCACAAAAAACAGAAGAGATGCTCACATCAATGTGAAAGCGAGAAATGTAATTTTCTGGATGTTTATCATAGTCTACTGGATCATATAGTCCATCACGTTTCCTTACAAGATGATGGTGACGACTTAACACTGTTCCATAGACTTTCCTGAGGTCTGAAGGTCCAAAAAAAAAAAAAAAAAATTAGCTCTTGGACAAAAAGGGCTTCAGTGTTTTTAATCACTATTGTCACTGCATACCTCCAGATCTAGAAACTTCCTTTAGTTCATGTGGTTCCACAAACTCACATGGGAGAGCACTGAACATTTCTTGAGCACCCTGAAATCATGAAGTAGGATTTAGAATCAGTAGACTACAAATGTAATGTAACACTTTTCATTTGGTGTTTAAAAACAAATTTAAAAGGTCACATACAATTTGGCAGCCCTGCTAGAGAATATCTCCAGAGATGTACACATTGTTTCACACACACCCCTGCTTACCCAAAACTAAGCTGCCTGGGCATTATGTGCAAGGAATTTACATCATTCCTCACTACTGCAGAATGCCTAAACTACAATCCAATGCCTGGCTCTTATTTCTAATGGCTGAGCTGGGAGGCCTCAACTCAGCCACAAGAGGGTTTTGCTGCTCTGAGGAGCAGATACTCTTTAGGAAAGATCCCTGAAGCCACTCCTCATCAACCAGGCTGTTCTGAAGGCCAGGAACTACAAGATGTCTTTCCCAATGAGCTGTGATCACAACCAAAAGATTTTCAGACACACCACCCTTGGCTAGAAAGAACACCTTTATGCAGGCAGTGATTTCACTCTATAGCTGGAGTCTTGTTAATTGATCTTTGTTGCCAAAATCAGGGGTAAGTCTTTCCCCAATGTCACAGAAAATAGCCCTGAAGTCAAGCACTTGTAAGCCAAGCCAATGATATCCAGACATAAAAGCTCAGCCAGTGTTGGAAAAAATAATTCTCTCCTTCATACTTAAATGGAGTGATTCATTTACTTTGTGAGCACAGAGTCAACAGTGGGGAGGCAGTGGGATAGAAATCATGCAGGTTGGAAAAGAGAGAGGAGCAATAAGATTTAATCCATGTTCACTGATAAGAAGTTATCATGTCAGCCTAGTTAGGCATGATCTCATACTAAACATTTTAGTTTACAGTACTCAAAAATTGTTACTGGCAAAGGAAAATGTGAAGTCCAATAAAATGAACCCATCAACCCATTTAACCTGATAGAGATCAAAAGCCACAATTTTCTATTAACAATTACATAGCATTTCATCTTGAAGACAATTCTTACCTTAGAAACATTACCAGTGCCCGTAAACACAAATGTTAAGGGCCCCACTGACTTTGGCATCAGTCCCAGTGAAATTTCATACCCGGCATCCCGTACTGCCTGCACAGCCTGACTGCTATTCCTGTAGTTATGTGCCATCCCAATGTGCTGAAATCAAAGGCACAGAACCATCAAGTTATTTTCCATATTCAAACACAGATAATTAGTAGATGCTACAATGTTATTTAGCTAAGAAAAATACATACACACATACTCTTACCATGAAGGGAGTGTGATGACCCAGAGCTAAAAATCGTAAACCCAATCCATGTAGAATGTTGATCATTCCTGTTGTAAAAAAAAATTAGAAAATTGGACCATCAGTCTTAATTAAAAACATGCACAGTTAGAAACTGCAGAGACTGACTGAAGCTGCAAATCATCCCAGATATTTTCCCCATTTTTATATTAATACCTTACTCCTAAAGAAAGTCTACATAAAACCAGAAAAGGAAAAATTTAATAGCAGTCCATGACCTTAAACGTGCTCTTGGCCCATTATACATTTATGCACCATTTAATATTCAGATATCCTTTTATGAGGTGTATCCACATCATCGGATTCCAAAGAAGGAAATAAAAGAGTCTCCTGAAGAAACAGTGTTGAAGTTCAGTAGAAAGAAATGAGAACCATGCCACACAAAAATCAGATTAAATGCATAACAGTGACAAATAAATGTTGTTCAATCTCTCAGGACTGACAGGAGCCTTTTTTTAATCAAAAGCCTATTCAGTTGATCTCTTGATGTTTAGTCTGCTCCAGATAGCTCAATGGACAAACAGGACTTCAAGACAACAGCATAAAATATTAGATTTGTCAGGAACCCACACGACTATTTGACATGTCGTCTCACGAAAGCAGAAGGCACAAATCAGAATGGAAAAAGGCTGTTAAAAGCAAGAATTTAAAATGCAGTTAAAAACACATTGCAAGCCTCAACTTTCAGGAAGCACAGGCAACCAGAAGTATTACAAGAAGTCACTTGTTGCAAGCCTGCCTTACTTTATACACTATACCTGCTACACCAGCCCACTTTCCAAAGGCCACAACTCGCATTCCTTTATGATCAACCATTTTTTCATAGTCAAACAGTCGAATTTCCTGAAAATACACAGCAAACTGAGTATTAAAATTTTCAGTGAATGCAGTCTGTGGCACGTTGCTCTCCCAGGAACTACCTTGTCACATGCCTTTGTCATTCTTCGTGACAGAGTCTGATGGGTAATATAAGAAAGGCAAATACACCGTAACAAGATTTAAGTATAAAAATAAAAACATAACAGTTGCACTGAATTCTTCTTTGAAAGAGTCTCTGCACTGTCCATGCCCTCTTTGCACAGAGCTCCCCAATGTGCCACTCCAGCTGCTGCAGGCCCATTCACATCCTTTGCCAAGAGGCTGCTCATTTCTGCTTGAACTGGCTGCCTTCCTCTGAAATGGCCAATTTGCACTCCAGCTTAGTAACTTTCCAACAACTCTTCGCACTCAGAGAGAGCCTCTCTTGACACAACACACTCAGAACTCATCTGCCTTATGCACATGAAGAGAGTAACACTGCAAACACAAGATCCTCTGATCAAGGAACACTCAATTTCAGGAAAGGAGACTGAAAATTGTCCTCGTTAGCCACCTACAAGCACATGTGATAGAAGTTACCATACTAGGCAGGAAGCTTTTGATCACACTTAAGCATTAAGTTCAGTTTCCACCCCATGCTAACTGACAATGGTCTTCAATATGACATAACTTACCTGTCTTAAAATCTCATCCAAAAGGGGCATGTTTGCCTCTTGGGCTTTAATAGTGTGAGAGAAGAAGGCATAGTTCTTTTTAGGGATTAATTTGTCCTCTGGAGGTCTCTTCACACCTATTATCAGAGAAGCCTCAGAAATATCTTCCTGAATAATGGCACCTGCTTTGACGTACTCCTATGAATGAGAAAAATCAAAGACATTTTTTCCATGTTTTTTCTTATTCAGATCTCAGCATATTAGCAACTAGAAGAGAGGAAAAACAAATAATTCTACCAAGTAGAAACAGGTTGCTGCATGTGACACATTCACAAAATTCTTTGATTAAGAGGTATCAAGTATCAAATTGAATTGCCACGCTATTATCCTATTATACGGGGCCAAATTATAATTATGTGTTAGTAAAGTACTTCCTCTTAAATTTACAGACTACAAAAAGGATATTTCACTAAATATAAAGTATCTTGTAGAACTGCAATAATGAACAGTCCTTTGTAAGGTGTTCAAATAAGTTAAGAGAAACATGAAAAATTCAAAAATATGAAGACTGATGTTATGTAATTTTAAATAATTGTATAAGCTGAAGTCCAAGCTGAAGAGTGATTTCTAAGGAAATGTGTTTATGTAGTATGATCTGTGTTTTGATGAAAAAAGCACTGTGCCTTAATTAAAAAGTGGTATGTTCAAGTAATCACTAATTCCCCACTTTTGTTTCAATTTTAATCTGTTTTCTCAGTTATCTTACACCAGAGTATTACTGCTGCTGTAAAAACTGTAAAAGCTCTCTGTCCTGAAGCTCATAGCATCAAAGAAAAGAAACTCTCCTCATTTTACATGACAAATAGGATTGAAGCAAGAGCGGAATTCACCAGATTCATCTTTCCTGTTCCTTAAAAAAATACAGGGTTTTTTAGAGTTCTTGCCTTCTCACAAACAGAAGACAAAAACACAAACATTAAAGGAATTCCCAAGCTTCTACTTCAAGAGAACCTAGAACTTCTAGGGAGAGCAATGACAGGACATGAAATTAATAAAAACAACTCCAAAAACCCACCACAGTGCAAATATTGCATTAAAAGGCTAAAAAACTACTCCTTTTCCTTTCCACTAGCACAATTCCTCATTTAGCGACAAAATTTACATGTTTCTGAGGGGTGTTTATGTTTTATCATGAATGGCCTTTGAATATTAGTTTTCCTGTGCTATGTTTAACAACTGCACTATGATTTTTCTTGTGTCCCTCAGAATGGGACCCTACCTTTTCATGGATGGCTCTCCGGTTTGAGGGCTGCACCAAGACCTTGTATCCCATCTTTGTCAACTCCTTGACATGCTTTGGTGCTAGAGGAGCTCTTCTTTCCCATGCATTGACATCTTCCCTCCTGATTGCCAGCACAGACTTCCGATGGTGCCAACACTTAGCGTGGTAGAACACACACCTGCCATTTGTGTGACTAAAGGCTCGGAGCATGGTAAAGCCTGATGGCAGCAAAGACAAAGTAATAAAACAATACAGGTACATGTAGGATTCAGACACTGATTTTGCAAAAGTTCTGGTCTCCTTTAGCATCTGCTGTAAAACACAAACCAGATACTTCATACTCTAGTTACACCCTACTTTTCCGAGACATGAATTCAATTTCAGTGAATTTTGTTGTATCTTGGTCTGATGAAGTGTCCTTAGAGACAGATTTTCAATTTTAATAATGTTTTGATTACCGTAAAGGAAGGCTTTTAATATGTTCTATGCAGCTAGTTTTTAACTACAAGGCTAAAAAAGAATTCTGGAAACTTAAATTTTCCAATTATATTCATTTGCTATTCATAAACCATGCAAAGACCATCAAAACTTGCATCAAGTACAGTCAGAAGTAACAAACACACAGAAAAAAAAGCAGAACACAGGCTGTATGGCAGGCAGTTGAACAAAAGAGAAAGTTCAGCATTAAGTGTTTTTAACATAACTAATTCTTACACAGGCCAAAAATGAAAGATAAGGTTAAGACTTTAACTACTGAGCAGCATATGTGTGACCAGGAACAACAGGTTTTCACCCTAATATGAATTTTCTGCAAAATGGAAAAGCTTCACTAGAACAGATTCCCACTGCAGAGGAAAACCCCTTTATTTTCTATCTTGACCTCGTCACTCCCATTGAAGCCTACCTGTCACTGCTTATTTCTGCAGGGACACTGCCAGGTCCAGCATCAAGTATTCAGGAGCCTAAGGCCTACAGATACTTATGCAATCAAAAGATGTGAATGTCAGATATAGGCTTCAAAAATGTGAGCTTTCTTCCCAACTGATAATACATGAATCTCTGTATCTGAATCATTTGGAAAATCCTGTTTCTCTTCATGCCTCAAACTTGTAAAATCTCTATACCCTAAAGACTTCAGAGGTCCTGTTTAACTCCAGGCTTGCTAAAACTGAGGGACCAGCACATGAAGGATGGCATGAAGGGAAGCACACAACTTCTACAACTTCTTCTACAACAGCTCCAAGTGTGGTCTTCCTACCATGGCTACGTTTGTCCTCCAGCAAAGGTTACAGAGGTTACTGTACTGAAGTTGAAGGCATTTTGTGACACTTCTTTTCAGCATGCTAAGAGGGTTCTCAAAGAGCATAACGATCCCTCTCAGAAAACAGGAAGCCTTGTCACACCATGTCACTACCTCTGCACACTAAAACACGACGATGAGAGCAGTTTGTACTGGAACACTGCACCTCACACCCAAGCCTGCAGTGAAGCAAATTTCCCTCGCACAGAGGACTTGCACAAGGAGAGAAGCGACGCCTTCCAGCGGGAGTGCACGGCTGAGACCGTGGGTGTCCGGCCAGGGAGCAAACACTCGGGTGACCTCTGGCAGGCCAGACGTTCGCCTGCATGCCTCCCTGTGTGTGCTCAGGCTCAGCCACAGCGATATCCATATCCCGCCGTAAAAGTGAAACTAACTTCAGCATTCCAAGCCTGCAGCGCTCGGAACCCTCCCCGGCCTCCCCAGCCCGTCGAGTGACCGCGGGGCCGCACCGCGCCGGGAGCGGGTCACACCACCCCGAGCATCACCGGGGCTGGGACAGTGCCAAGCAGCACGGCGAGGGGCCTCCCGCCAGCAGGGGAGACAGGCGGGAGGGGAAAACATCCCCGGACAGCGGCAAGGAAAGGCAGAGGGGCGGCGG
>VYXF01001322.1:1327005-1347657 GCA_013397295.1 Polioptila caerulea
CTGGGCCGCCAATGGCGCGGGATACACCTCCCGGGCCGCCAATGGCGCGGGATACACCTCCCGGGCCGCCAATGGCGCGGCCCGCCCGGCGCCCCCCACGTCCGGCAGGCCGGCGCTTCTAGGAAATGCCCGGGGAGGGAGCGCGTTTATGGGAACTGAGCAGGAAACATCCCCGCCACTCAGCGGAGGCACTTGCCTGAACTTAATGCTGACCGGAGAGGAGAGGACTTCCTTATCAAGAGCTGTCAGCTGTGAATATTCCTTGGGAGCTTGGAACCTTTACCAGGCCACTAGCCTTTCCAATGGACGCGTTACAGAGATAACAAACGTGTCCCTATGCCGCCTCCTATGTAGCATGTTCTGCTTAGGCCACGAGCCAAATGCTTAGAGCACTCTGCTCAAAAGTTGAGGGCTGTTTTCAAAGCTGCAGTGTAATTTTAAACACTGACTTAAAAACATGTCAAAAGCATTAGCATGAACAAACTGGGGTTTCCAGGGCAAGCCTCCTTCCGCTTTTTCCATTGGAAGATACCGTCTGTAAATGACACCTTATAACTGAAGGGTCTCATATCTGAGCCACCCCTGAATGCCCTAACTATTGTGATGGTGGTCAAAATGTTTAAGTTCCCACTGTCTTTTGTGAGGCCCATGATGTGATCTAGACACCAAGTTAATCCTTCAACTCCTGTATATAAAAAGGATAGGTTGATTCCTAATTAGAGAGTGTTGCTTCAATATATGCAGGGTTGAAACTCTGGTCAGCTCTGCGAACACAGAACTGGATTTTACAGAACAGAGGCTAAAACCTTTTTCACCGCAAAAGCATTCCACTTTCAACATATTTCTATTTGCAAGAACTTTTAGAGATTCCTTCATATGTATATAAAAGAGACTTCACTTTTGGGCCAAACTCTATATACACCACTTTGCTTGGAGTCCAAGTATATTTTGTGTCATTTGAAATTATTGAGGTTTTGTACATTTTAGTTTACTGATGCTTTTAGAATGTTCTTCTAGGGAAATGAAGTCCTAGGCTGGGCCAAAATAGTCAACAAACCAAAGATCATCCTTCTTTAGTAGCAGAAATATACTTGGTGATTCTGGCTTTACCCAGCAGCAAAACTCTATGTGCAAGCAGGAAGAGCAGAACAAATAAGGATGTGACTGAGATACTGCCAAAATGCCATTTGGAGAGTTGATTTCTGCCACAGATTTGCCTTCCCTCTGAATAGAGACTGAGAATTTTATCAGCACCATTTGAATCTCTTCCTGCATCCAAAACAGACCAGGAGAACTGTCATATTTGAAGCGTAATAGGCACTCCAAAAGTGCCCATTATGCTTCAAAGAGAAAAAGGAGGCCTGAGCTACTGGCATGGACTCATGCTGTGACAATGTAAAGCCAGGTAAGGTGAATCCCACCTGCACTGTACTGTGTTCCAGATAGGGAAGACTGAATGTCTTAAAAGGAATAAAACAAAACTGGAATTCTCTCTTTACAAAACATGCTCATATGGAATTAGTGTTGTTTTCTGTAATAAATACCTTCTGCTCTGTGTGGATTGTGATTCCATCTGTCTGAAAAACCCTAATTATAAGTTCCAATTCTTACTCAGCTGGAATGCTTTTTACTCAGCACTGTGGGGGAAGTGCTGACTTCCATTACGATAACAATAAACTCCCAAAACACACAGAGAGAGGTAGACTTCACAGATTTTGTTCTTAGACTATCAAATCTTGAATCTGTTGCAGTCAATGAAAAACTCACACCAAATTCTGCTTTGTTAGGGTTTCTCCCTAGGTCTCAAGTGAGGATTTGGTGTCCCGAAGACATTATTGCAGACTGTGTATCTACCTCTCAAACTTGTTTTTCCTTTAATTCTGGTTTTATACTGCAGAGATCAAGAAGTTCCAAGAAGCTTTCAGGCTTTCAGTCAGAATGAGGCTATTGAAAAACGTGACCTTTTATTCAAAAGCCACTACCTGCAGTGGCTGTTGACTGCCACTGTGAATACTGACCTCACAGCAGAGTACTAGGCATCACTGAACAGCACAGTGTTGTGTTCTCTACAATCATGTAGAGAGTATATTTACATTCCTGTTGCCCAATGGGGAAAATTACCTTTTCAGCATCCCCAAAGAAAGACCTTCTAAATTTAGTAACACTTAAGATGCAGGATATATCTGTTCATATTTGTAAACACTAGAATTCACTGTGGCATCATTTATATTCCTGTTCACTGTAAAACTTTGTCTTTTGCATTCACAGCGCATACTCAGACTGCTGCATCAAATTGAGATGCCTTTTTAAGTCATTCTCATAATCCTTAAGACACCATGGAAGTATTTTTAAATGGCTCTGTAAATAAACCTAAACGTAGAAAATTGCAGCCTGTGAGTCAGGTTAGTCAGCAAATTAGTGAATTGGCTGATTAGAAGACAAGTGCCAGGTTCACCACAAGAAACCTCAGCAGCTCAGCTAAAACAACCTGACATACTTTCATAAAAATCTTCATTGAATATATTAATTAGACTTACCGATGCTCACAGCAGTAGGGCATTCAAGTCAATAACAATCTACCACTGATTATGGATCCATGGAATGAAAAAAATCAAAACTGGGGCCTTGTTTTGAGAGAATCAGGGGTTACTGCTTAAAGAGTCTGTCAAAGCAAATATGCCTTAGCTGCATTAAAAGTGCAACCCTGCTTCTTAAGCTCCTTTAGCAAATAATGGCTGTCACCGCCCTAGCTCCTGCAAGTGAGGTTTGTCAGAAAGGGCTGAACTTCCTCTGAAAAAAAATCACAACAAAACTCAACATTTTTTTCCATTTTTGTGCCATTAGTGTCTTTATCAATTCAGCTCTAGGAGAATGTGTATCGTTCACATTTTAAAACTGATAAAAATGGCACAAAATTATGGTCCAGCCCATAACTCACATTCAGACCAGTGTCAGACCAGACGTTCAGGACTTCTTCACTACTGTTTTTTGCAAGAGTTTGTTATTCTTTATGGACTTTTAAAATCAGAGATGTAAAAATTATTTGAACAAAAACATGAAAAGTGTATTAAATATGTTTAGTGACAGATACTAAACCAGCAAAACTACCTCTAAACCATGAAATAAAACAGAACTCAGCTGCCTAAAAAAGACCAGCTATTTCTTTAATAATAATACTTCTCATTCTTCAGTACAAGTCAGCAGACTTAAACAGCAGAAGGTGTGTACAGGCACAAGAACGAAGTGATGTAGGGATGGGAGGAATAAAAGGAGATGTCTGCTTAAGCCACAATTGCTGATAAAAATTGAAGCATGTTAGACTGTTGTCTCAGTATGGCTGGTTTTGACATCCATGAAGTACATGTTGGAGCAGGTCCTGAAACACAGGATGTAAGAAAAATGTTACCAAGAACAACAACCAGATATCCCAAAATAGATCCTCAATGTACTCCTGCATGTGATCAGAACAACAGTCTATCCAAAGGCCAGCTGGCTTTCAAATCACTTCTAGGTAACTTTCTGTGCATTACAGTAAGTGTTCTGACACCATTGTTAACTGTAAACTAATATACATTAGGGTGAGGTCCTGAATAGTCGTGTAAATATGACAAAGCTTGCCTTGCCCTCCCACCAATGTATCCATACAGATTCCTTTCACTCCACCATCTATCTGGAACAGTGCAGTGGAGATGAAAAACAGCTTTCCACAGAGGGAATATGAGGGCCATAAACAGGAACTGGACTAAAAAATGTAATGCCATGAAGAATTTCCTATCTTGTTAATCCATTTGTTTTACTATGTGAATTTTATGACCTGGTTCCTTTTGCCTTGCAGCCAATTCCATCTGCCCAGGAATCTGTCCAGGACTCTGAGACAAAAACTGCTTCTTTTGTGCTACCCTTTAAAAATTACTTTTGTATGACAAAAATAAAACACACCATTAGGTGTAATGAGGTACATAAGCTTTCTAAGTAATTTCCAATATTTAGAACACTATTAAAAAAAGAAAGGCCCACAACATGACCATATGTGAAGACATTTGTATGCACATATAACCACACGCATGTATACATACTTGTACTCAGTGTCTTCACCTTCTTTGGGAAAGCATTTAAACTACATCCAGCGGATACATTTGGAGAATAAAAAGAGTAATGAAAGCTACTGTGCCACTTAAGTTGTTTAATAAGAATAAAAGGATTTAAAGCTTTCTATTGTGTTTATGAAATCAAATCTTTGTGTCTTTGCTTTGTACATCCCTTATCATAAGATAACAAATAGGTCCATAGCAATAAAAGTCTACGATTAAATCATTACCTTGATTTCAATTCCTGACTAGAAAGGGCAAAACAAAACAGAAAACAAAAACAACAACTAAATTTTTAAAAAGCATTAGAAAAACCCAAACCAAAACAAATACCAGCCCTCCAGCCCTTGAGGTTGTAGCATGACTTAAATAGGTTGGTTCTGAGTAAGTCTTTAATGAGAAAATATAAATGCTTATCATTTTATAATTTAAAAGAATGACATGAGAGCAAATCAAGGCTGCCTTTGATTTCACAGATTAAATAATGTTTATCTTTGAGTGACCTCAACAATTTTTAGTGATTGGGGTACTGTTTTAACATAGATATAGAATTCAAATTATTAATGTCTCTGACTTTATTTGGTAAAATAGAAGAAAACATTCAGTTATTAGGAAGATCAAGAGGGAGAACAGCAGCCTGAATTAACTGACTTGTAAGGAAATCTTTTGCTATTAAAAGGGATTCTACTAAATAATCAAAATCAAGGTACAAAATGCAACTCCACTTGTTAATGGGCAATAACAAAATAAAAAAAATCTCAGGAACCATTTTCTCTCTCTCTTTCAAATATTAGAAACCAAATCACATTTCCAAGGAATTAAACAACAAATTTTATAATCCTTTTTAACAAGAGTGCATTGTTCTTCTGATGGGAGGACTTACAGTTTTGTTATTGCATGCATTAAAAAACTCTACATTTTTTCCTTTCCTTACAGAAATATCCCTGAAGGCTTCAATCCATAAGACACTGAAGGTGAGGATATATAAAAAATACGCAGTTAAACATACTTCATTTGAGCTCTTTGAAGCATTTAACTATTTCCTATTTGCTCTTTTTCCTGAAATATCTACAGACATATTATGGCTGATCTGTGCTCCAGATACAGCACTCAAAAATGCTTCAGTAAATTAGTGCTTGAAGTACAGTCGTACTGTTCCCTCAAGATCCAGGGGACCCAATTCTCTGTTATATCTGCATCCTTTTAACCAGTTTGGAATGTAGTGGGCTTCTAAAACCCTTCAAATGTATAGAAACAACCCCTCTGAAAATAACCTTTGCTTGAGGAGTTTCTTTTTTTTTACACACTACTGCAATAGAGTTTCAGAGCATCCCTCTCCCCAGAGCCCTGTGCAAGGAGACAGAGCAGCAGGTGGGAAGTGGCACAGGAGCATGACAGGATCTTATTTGGCATATGATGATCTAGAACTCTGCTCTGGTTTCCAGGCCTCGTGCAGAGTGCCTTATACATTTACATAATGGTCATGGAGACTTTGTTCATCATTTCTCCATAATGATCATGGAGGAAAAAGAAAAAGCAGGAGCCAAACCTTACAGTGACAAAGCATCAGTGACACCTGGTGACAAGCATCAGTGGGACCCTTTCACTACATGCCTGAAGGGATGAAAACACACTAGAGTTTGTTTTCGAAAACAGAGAATAATACAATATTTTGATCTACATCTGAATATTAAAATGCTTGGAAGAGTACTTTGCCAGACTCGAGAAACTGTGGAGAGTATTTTTTTAATAAATACATGCGTATGTGTGTATGTGTACTGTGTGTGCATACAGGGAGTCCATCTTCTGAATTTGATTAAAGTAACACAATCCACCAATTTTGCTTTCCTGAAGGAAATCATGGTAGTTAATAAGAAAATCAAAGAATCATTTAGGTTGGATAAGGTTCGTCATAGTACATTGTATGTGATAACTGACAAGAGTGGTCTTCCTGAATATAACAGAAAAAAACATATTTTGGTGTAATAACTGTTGAGAAATAGAAGGGGAAAAAAGAAATTGCCAAAGTGAAGTGTTTTCCAATATTGTTTTCCAATGTTTCTCAACAAAATAGTTCACAGGTTTTGATAATTCACTTTGAAATAGTCTCACTTCAGCAAAAATTAAACTTCTTTGTTTATTTTGAATTATTATTACCATTACAAAATAAAATTGCTTCATTTTATAAACAATAGTTTTTAGAATAATAAATATCTAAATATTTGGGTTTTAAAAAATATGGGATAGCCATGGAAAAACTCAGTAAAAATAACACCAAATCTGAGTTATTCAGGTTAATCCAGATATCTTAATACTGAAAAATGAGTCTCCAGAGGGAGGAAATGTACAATTTAAGTGACAGGTTTTGGAAATCTCTGACTATGTTGAACTGAAGTTTATTCCATGCAATTCCTCCCTAACATAAAGGCAAGGAATTTAATTGACTTTCAGTGAACAAACAGCTGAGGCAGTGTCAAGCATTACCCATCTCCAAGGGATGTTATGCTTTGCCAATTCCAGTGTGAAAAAAGAGTAGTCCAAGAAAAGTGGTAAAATATAAAGGACCACTAGCAAAAGAATTTGTCATAATGAGTTTCGACTCCATCAGGTTATCCTGCCTTTAAAAAAATGAATAATAATTACTTGACAAATATAGAAATACAAAGGAATGTGACTTTTAATCCCTGCACATTGGAACAAATTCAACACATAGCATTGGCTGCTGGCTGGCTCTGGTGAAGAGCTCCTTCAAAGGGATCACTGTACTCTGGAATGAGGATTTGGCAATAGGCAAAATTCTTGCCAGCAACACACTGCTACGTCGCTGGTAAGGTAATGGTGAATAGTCTTTAGTGACAGCCATCAATGGGATTTGTCAAAAACCAATAAATTTTTTCCATGTGTAAGAGAGAAGGATTCTAGTTCTCAAAACGTGTTGACAGTTGGGATTTCTTGCCAGTTTTCAACCAGGATACAATGTGTATGGTGGGGAAAACATTGCCATTGCAACAACGTGCTGGTATGTATATCTAATGAAATCCATGTGCTGCCACTTTGCCAGCTCTTCTCAGCAATACAGAATATTTCCACTTGATGGCACCAAATTTTTTTTTTAACCTTAGCTCAAAATAATTCTCTAACAAGATTTTGAATTCTGAGGAGATAATCTGAAAAACAATATTTATTTTATGCTTTGTTCTGAGCACATTTCTTTTCTTAAAAATCTGGACTTGTTTATAAAATTTGAAGTGAATTCCTTAGAGTAGCTTTGACTCTTTTATTTGATGATGACAGGCATTCTAACTACCCATCTTTTTCCCCAATGCAAGAGAGTATCTTCTTTCAATGAAGAAAAGGTTATGTTATCATATTGTCATGAGCTAGCTCCTGAACGTGGATGAATAAAGCATTTTAAGATAAATTTTGTTTCTGGCCCAATCCTGGAAGCTCCATAAGCATTTACTTGTTTTAAAAAACAAAAGCATCCATACAGATCATAGCAAAATAACAGGCAATTTTTTAAGGGTTTAAGTACCAACTTTGATTCTTACCCTAAATTACCTATTGCTTATTATTAGTAATTACTGACTAGTGATTCCCCAATAGCCTTTAATACTTTAAAAACTACTTTTACACTCTGCTTTGTTGTTCTGTTTAGGCACTAGGAGTGTAAGCAAACAAAACTGTAGTTTCAATAGTTGTCCAGTTCTTGGGGATTTCACAAGCTCCAGACAATGGTTGTAATCATGTACAATGTACCAGATTATAATAGATGGTGCACTGGATAACATTAGATTACAGGAAACATCCATTTCTTGTTTCCCATCTCCTCTTGCGACAGGGAGGTGGGTAAGGCAGGGCCGAGTCCTGTGCCTGTTAAGGGGAAGGGAGGATGACGTGGTTCATGACTAAACCTCCCAGATGCTACAGTGGCATGAATGATGTACAGAACCATCCATTCAGGTTCTACAACCTGATATCTAGTATTGTAGATATCTAGTGATATCTACAATATTTTTGTCTATAGAACAGAGAATGTGGTACAGCACTGGAGTTTGGAAGGATGAGGGGCACAGTTCTCTCTAGGGAGAGAATTGGCAAGCAGAGATAGAAGAGTTTTGTGCATGTCCTCATACAAAATTAGGGTGCTAGGTAAAGGTAATTCCAGAGGCTGCATTTTTAGGTCTCATAGAAGTAGACTCTGCAATGTGTGCTCTGCACAGACATGTATATATGCAGTAGAAGAGCCCTTAGGATGTGCTGTATTTTTTGTGCGGGTACAAATCAACTGCTTGGTGTGTAAAGCAGGGCTGACACTTCCCAGACACATCTCATTTACCAAGTGCCTGTGACAGAGCTTCTCTGTGCATATACCTGTATGTACTGTCACTTAGATGTTCAGATACACAGCATGATTGAAGCTACTGTCAATGCCACAAACAGGCTGCTAGATATCCAAAGGTCTCACTTAATTTTATAAGAAAGAGTACTTCTATTTAAAAGCCTAGGTAGAGGTTGCTTTCATCTACAAATCTCCCTTCCCTTCTGCCACCTGCTCTCTTTTCCTGCTTTCAAGGTCGAAACTTCTCTGAGTCCTGAGTTGACCTCTGAATTGCTCTTCCAATCTATAAGATTTAAAGGGTTGTCCAATACAACTTGATCATCCTCTGCCAGTTCACAAATCTTTAATGAGACTGATTTCCTGTCTTCTTCAGAAGTATCTTTCAACTTTAATATCCACAAGATTTCTTTCTCTACTACCACTTGCCCAGTCCTGGATGTTAAGATTTCCACACAATCTTGGCTCCGTTTGAGACCTGCTTTTGAAGTCAAATCCCTCTCTTTGAGGATATGAATATTTCATCTAACTGGGGTTCTTGGACAAGGAACTGAACCCAGTCAGTTCCAGTCAGCTAATATCTGTCATGGTCTGATTTTCCTCCTTTCCATACTAGAAGAACAGTATGGAAGAAAGCTCAGTCCTACAAACATATGAGGACAACACCATTTATTAGCATTCAGTTACCATTTTAAGCAAGTGATCTTTTATAATTTCCATCTAATAACATCAGTCATTGCAACTAACTATAAAAAACCCCAAGCCTTTTACTTTTTCATTTCACTTTATGCTCTTCTGTAATTTCTTCCCTCTGCATTACTGTTATTCAATTACTACATGATATTTCTGGTGTTTCATTTTCTGTTAGAACCTGAAAAAGATGGTGAGGAAATCTAAGCACCTCTAAAGAGAGCATGAGCCTCCTTTCTGGCTCTGGGATATACAAATAGCAATCATTACTAGCTAGAGCTTTATTAGAGATGAAAAACAGCAGCTGGGAGCAATATTTTTCTTTTCCTCATACAGAGGAGAAAACTTCTGGCACCATAGCATCTTTCCAAGACACTTCAGCTGTCTAGCATCCAGCCCAAAGCAGCTTCTCTGAGAGTAGAGGTCCTGTCAGGGCACATCAGACCCAGCACACACTCCAGCGCTGCCACTCTGATGAACTATGTGGGATTTAATTAACAGATGTACTACCCCTAGGACAGAGGTCTGACAGCCAAACTCATTTTCAATGGGCTAATTAATCTCACTTAAACCCTTCATTTTCCCTGTTTATTAGGACAAGCCTTTGTTGGTCATGTTAGTCTTAACCCACAATTAAACCAGAAGCTATTAACATCGCACAAAAAGAAACCAAACTCAAAATTATTCTTTTGCCTCCCATATTCAAACAACTACATTTGCCTGAGTGGTGTCCTGACAACATATCCTTGATTTAGCTCTCATGTCTGAGCAATCATTTACTTCTGTTCCTCACAAATTCTGTATTGTGTAATTTTTATTACTAAAAATTAATTTTAAATTAGAAATGGAGCCATGGAACAAAGAGAAAAGTTGCATTCCAATGCCAAATTATTCTGCAAGTATCCTGTACATAAACCTCCATAGCCTCTTTTTTTGTCACACGTACTTTGTGTTTAATTGTGGTTATGAACTTACTAGGAAATTACTGTCTCTGCTTAGATCCTGTATTATTCGGGCTGTAAGACACTGCTTTGGTCACTTTTTGTTAAAGGATATTTTGGATATTGTTTTAGTAAACACACTCAAATCTAGATGCCAAATGTCAGGTGAAGTTTAGAGAAATGGTCTGGGCCCTTTTGCATCCATATTAACTATAATGGAAAAGCACATTAATGACCAGGATACCCCCACGTTTTACCTTTCCAGATCAGAAGCTCACCCTCTCCAAGGCAAGTGTCGAAGATGGGCGGTTGGGATAAGATGAGACTTTGGGCTCCAGTAGGAGTTTAAGCCCAGAAGCATGAACCAAGGTCCAAGAAAACATATATTTAACTGTTGGACTCAGTGATCTTACAGGTCTTTCTAACCTTAATGAATCTGCAGTTCTATGACATTCGAATTCCTGATTTTTCACAGGCCTTTCAGAGTATCTGTCTACAACTCTCCATTGCTCTAAGTGATCTCGTCAAGATCTCATAGTGTCAGTAGAAAAAAAATTAACTGACCATGGCTCTTGTGCAGACTAGTGCCAGCAATGTGTTCTTCAAGGACTTAAGAAAACAGAAGCTGAAGAGACATGAAGTGGAAAGAGTTAATGATGTTAATCTGTGCAGGATCTGAAGTGACTAAGTGGTCTGCAATCCAGGAAACTGCTCATTTCTGAAGGGTGTTGGGCAAAAAGACAGAGATATTAGCAGAGCAAGGGGCTCAAGTGGCAAGCTCACTGAAGAAGAGAGGTAAAAATCAGGTAGGTTGTTTATGCCATTTGAGTCTTATTATTTTGTCAAGAAAAGAGCCCTTCATACGAAGAAGTGTGTTGTCTGAGAGAAACAGGAACACACAGATGCAGCTAGCAAGTGAGTAACCCAGTTACACCTACTAAAACAAGAGCTATTTCACTGATAAATGTGACATGGTGATGATAAAGATCACAGGAGGATGACACTCAAAAGAAATACAAAAGAAATCACACAGGACAATTTCATATTAGAAAAAATAATCATTGGAAAGCCATAACAAGCTATTCAGAAGAGCAGAGAGAAATACTCACTAGCACCAGCTGAATACAGAGTATAAACAGAAGGGTAGCACCTGCAAATAATTATGCACACACAAAATGCAGCAGTATGGCACCAGACACATTAATGTAGAAACAGAACGAAGTAGCAAAGGCAAAGATGTTGCAGATTTTTTATTAGATGTGGGTTACATCATGCAGGAAAGAAATTAGGGAAGCTATGTACAAAGTGATACAAAGCAAAACATTTTACATTGGCATCCCACACAGATAAACAGAAAAACAGGTCAAAAGAACTAGGAACTGCTTTGTGGTAAAGCATATGCAAATATCTAAACAGATCTAGGGGAAAAAAATACATTTAAAATAAATGTTGAAATGAAAA
Organism: Polioptila caerulea; assembly: GCA_013397295.1. NCBI lineage: Eukaryota > Metazoa > Chordata > Aves > Passeriformes > Certhiidae > Polioptila > Polioptila caerulea. The sequence goes on from VYXF01001322.1 coordinate 1,338,525, forward strand.
TAAGATGCATCTCTTGAGAAATAAGGTAGATAAAGTTTAGCTCATGCCATGAGATTAATATATTTTGGAAAGTTTGGTTAAGAGAGTATACATAAAATTAATGAAATCAGTTTTAGAGAAGATGGATCATGCTCTGGAAATGTTTCTTTCTCTTCAGTGGCTTTAAGAGGAGTCTGGACAATTAGACTGTGAACAGTTTCTCTTAGGAAAGATTAATGTCAGACAAAGCACCAGAAAAAATGCTTTGAAATTATTTTCTGTATCTGTTGGACAAAATACCCCCCAAAATTAATGCATTAATGCATTTTGATGTCTTGCTTGTAGCACTTGTTTAGTTTGAATATTTCTAAGTTGTTTTCCCTTGCTGTAAGCACTTTGACCCAGGACAGTGTGTTAAGTCAGGCCCATCACCTTTTATAGAATTAACACTAAATACTGAGAAGTGAAGACCCTGAAAAATAAATGTAACAATCTTCTGGAAGCTGTTTCAGGCCTGTGTTATCACACCAGATAGCATCAAGAACATGGTCCTGTGTCTGAGTGAACCATATTGTTGAATACGTCCTAGCTACTTGCTACTTTAAATTTCCACCCAGTCTTCCCTTCAGCACTCCTCAGAAAAACAGGGAGTGTACTGCAGCCTTGGACATGCTCTATACACCCAGCACAGGATTTTTTCCTGTAGTTGTGCAATACATGCAACCCTTCCATACAAACACCACCTGAATTGCATAAGCACAATCATGCACACTAGCTGCCTCTATATTAGTAAATAAAACATGCATTGGACCCCTTTTCAAGCACTTAACCTAACTGGCAAGAAAAACACAAAAAACAACCTGTATTTGTATTTATATTATTAAATGTTCTTACTCTCTAAAAATAGAGTATCTGCATCCAACCTGCCCAGTGGGAATGGTAAATACTAATCCTTAACTGTGTTTGGAAATTGTTTGTCTGGCTCTCACTAACCATGACAGTGACTAGACTAACAACTGAGTTTCAGAGCCCAAGAGGGTTCCCCCAGATCTGTTCAACTATTTTGGAGCTAGCCAGTTTTCACGGTTCTGTACACAACCTGTGCAGTTTTCCTTTCACTAAAGGAAGGTCTGTGGCTCCATGACAGTATTATTTATAAACAGCTTCCATTCTGATACTGTGTTGGGAAGGAGGACTTGATGCAAGCCAAGGGCTCATGTGCAAGAGAACCTGCCAGAATCAGGGGCTTGGGCTGGGTATTGAGTAAGACACAGGTCTCTACAGGAATGCACAAAGCTCCAGACCAAGCATCCAGAAATGACTGTGGCTACAGACTTGAATGAGTATACACAAAGTGCTTTATTTCTCTGTATGTGTGTATGAGGGAGAAAGGGGGTGGGGAGCAAAAATTACCTACTTATGTGAAGGGAAGTGATGAGAAAAGCAAGTTTGTAATCTTGGGTTTTCCCAAAATCCTCCTCCTCAATTTCCACTGCTTTAAATTACCAGCCACAGAAAACAATTGCTTAAATCTCTGCCCTTCATATCTAAATCATCAAGCAAAGGTTTAGTTCAATTGGATTTCACAGAGATGACAGGATCTGTCACTAACTTTAACAATGAAGATTTTCTCCTGTGTCTAGTTTTACATGCCAAGTTTCTTTCTGCTTAGCTACAGTCTTAGACATGATTCATGTAATTCCAGTGAGAAAGCCTAACACAGACTGTTCCTTCAAAGCAGGGAGGGGTCTGTTTTGTGTTACAGTTTTATAGCTAGAACAGGTGTTCTAGTCCCCCAGCTCATCATCATGAGGAGCATGCTCCTCTTAATTAAGAGAGTCTATCACTCAAGGATATCTTGTTATGACCCACTTTGGTGTTTAACATGGACAAACAGAAAATGATAGCATTAGGGGTCAGATTGGGATTTAAAAATCAACCTACCGTTTTGGATTCCATCTGTCTTCCTTGACAACAGGTTCCTTCACTGGTGTGATGAAGGTTCAGGACAGAAGGAACCAATAACAAAATAGCTTCTCAACTCATAGATACTAAATTCTCACATATTTCTGTATGTCAAAGACCAGGAAAATCTTCTTGCTTGGGAAAGCAAAGAAACAAAACAAAAGGAAATTATACTCACTCCCAAGGATCACATGGGGGCTGAGTCTTGATGGTGAACACCAAATAAACTTGAATACCGAGGAATCGGCTCAAAGACGACCTGAGTTAGATTCCTAAGAATCAACTCACGTTTCAAACACTCCCTTTTACTGGATAATAGAATGTACAATACGCCCCAAGAAAATTAACAATTCCTTTACGGTGTTATTAGTGTTAATAGCTAATGAACTATAGAAGTGACAGACAGTTGTGGAGTCAGGATTTTTTTTACAATTGATTCATTTAGTCTTAATTTATTACCACTTCACTAAGAAGCTGCTACCTTATTCTGAGCTGCAACTGTGGCAATTAGCAGCAGTATCCCACTGTGAGTATGAGGCTGATTGCATGGTACATCTGCAGTGGAATGACACTGCCCACATATCTAAGGAAAAGATCAGACTACTAACCCCAAAAATGCAGGAATAGCCATAAATATTTATCTGGCAGCACATTCTGAAATAGTAACATTTTATGGGTGGGAAACACTGTGCCCCTTACTTATTACACTCACAATTGCAGATGCCCATTTTAGCTCAGCTGGTCACAGCATGGTGCTAATAGTGCCAAGGTTGTGGGTTCAACCACAATATGGGCCATTCATTTAAGAGCTGGACTTGGTGATCCTTGTCCAACTCAAATTATTCTGTGATTTTTACCAATTAAATGGAATACTTAGATTTTTGAGACACACTTTCATCTTTCTCTTTTTCTACCTTCAGAGTGCTTATATGTGGATTTTAACATAACATTTTCCCAAAGCAATTATATACTAAAGTGGATAATACTTCAGCACATACATATTATCATCTTTCAAATACCTGTGTCTCACACTGATTCAACTGAAGTTGGTGGCAAAATGTAAGTACCATGAAGCTTCTATCTGAACTTCTAATAAAAGTAATTTATTCTATTAAAAACTCCAGAGCAGTTTTCAGTATTATATACAATTTGAGAAGTGGATTTAAAAATACATAAATTGTGAAGATTTCCTGCTGGTCATTCTGAATAGTTCATTTTGCAATGACACAGAATACTACAATGTGTCACCAGATTTTTAGAAAGAGTAACAGAATAAAACTATGAGATACCTGAGAACATCCAGATGAATTTGGATATGGTGTTCCTGACAACTTGGAAAGCCCTTTAGAAATGGAAAATTATTAGTTACAAACTGAGGTACCATAAACTATTTTTCACTTTTTTAGAGTCGTGATAACACAGGACAATTGTCTTCCAAAAATTTTTTTTTATCCATCTAGTTGATCTCAAAGGAGAGAAGGCTTGAGGTTTTTTTTCATTCCATTTAATAGGATTTAAATTCCAATCTCAGAAAAAAAAGAAAAAAACACTCTTCAACACATAAAATAAAAACCTCTCCCAAGCCCCAGAAACCCTCAGTGGGATCAGCACAATATAATTTTATATTGCCTTTTCAGTACCACAGCCTGGCAGAAGGATCAGTGCTTGAGATCAAGGATCAATCTCCAAATACAGTTCTGCACTTCAGGGGCAGCACGCAGCCTACAAGTGCAGCTGCCACATTGAGGAGGTGTCAGATGACTTACAGTGAGCTTACCCTGGCACATGGGCTGCCAGTTAGTTCAGGTTCCTCAGTGCAGGGAAGTGACAAGAAAGCAGGAGTGTGTCTGCAGTCATCACCACCAGCTCATCTCGCTCTCAGCTTCACATCTGATCCAGGCAGTCTTGAGATCACCCTGAGACTCCTCTTGGCTTCCCAGGGGTGGGTGTAAGGGTATGGTGGCTCTCAAACATCTGAAGAAATTGATGGGTATCCAAGTGTGAAGAAGGTTCTCTGCACTTGTTGCAAATATTTCATGTATAAAGCAAGACGCATTCTCTTTTATGCAAATTTGTAAAATCCTGAGTATCATGCATTGAGTGGAAAATATGAGAAGTTTATACAGTTATATTTTCTTATGATAGCCTTTGCTGGATAAATACACTTATACTCCAGTACTGTTATTTTCAAATACTAATTTTTGATGGAAAGATACAGGTATCCAAAAGAAGTCCCTCTCCAAGGAAGATACTTTTTGAAAGCAAACCAAGAACAGGTTTCCTGATTACCCCAAACAGTTGTAAAGTTTTAACAATTCAAAAAAATCAAATTAATTTGGTGATACTTCTTAAAGAGATGGGAGAAGTCTCCTATGCACCTAATTTTTCTGCACTGAAGAATCCAGAACCCTTCTGTTCCCTCAGCTGTGCTAGCTGTTAGAAATAACAGCTTTTTGTTTTGACATTACTGGCAGCAGGTACAGCCTATAGGCCCAGGCACTTTTCTAGGCTGGAAAGTCTTCACAATAGAATGCAGACACAACCATGAGCTCCAAAAAAGTCATTCCAGCCTTCATTAATGGGAGCTCCAGGTTTCTTAAAATCTACCAGGTGCAAGCGAAAATGGAGTTTTGGCAATGAAATCTAACAATTGTAAGGATTCAGCTCATCCAGCAGGAAGAAGTCCTTAATCTGCACAACACAAGATGGACTATACTCAGATCCAAGGGAAAAGCTCAAAACAAAAAAGCCACACAATATTTTACATGACATTATTTTTCCTCACTTTAAAATGAGACACTGTGCAGCCAGGAATGCAAGATACAGATTACACCACATACACATAGGCAGCAGGACTGGGATTTCATCCCCGCTTCCAAAGCTGCTTGAAAACTGTATGTGTGCTCCACAGGATACATAGCTAGAACAGCAGCTCTGTTCCCTCTGGTTGCCTAACCCAGGAGGGCAGGGGAAGGGGTCCTTTTTGCTCACTGTTCTGCCAGCCACATCAGTGTTTTCATGTCAGCTGCAAAGCAAACTAGGAGGCTTGGAGAGTGCTTTCACTCAACATACTCCATGGCCAAAGGACTAGGATGGTCTCCTACAATGCAGGTGTTGGTGCTGTGAGTCAGCCATGCAAAGCAGGGATTGTGGATAAGTAACCTTACCACCAAGTTACTGTGGAAAAAGTGGTCACTACCACCATATGCTGGGATTTCATCTTGTTCGCCCAGAAGACATCATAGAGAATGATGCTTCAGCAAATGGGTTGTTTCAGGAGGCTGCTTGAACTGCAGACTGTCTGCACTGAAGGTAGTATCTAACATGGTAGGGACTGAGTCTCTTTTGCTTGCTGCACTTCTGTCTCTACATTGATGGTATAGAAAATACAGACATTTATGTTTTTTTACTTCCTGTTTAGATGCCTAAAGTCATAAGCAGTGCCCAAGGTAGACAGGCTGGTTTGACTCATACCTTAAGCAAGATTTTTTTGAATTGAACTTTGCTAACAAGAAAAAAATCTGGAAAACAATATTATTCATAACCTAATTACTTCATCATGTGGCAGGAGGCAGCCACTTGATTATAAAAAGGGGTGAGGGGGTAATGATATCTAAACCTTGGACAAGACAGTGGGACACTTTACAAGTTGGTGCTGCATGCTCCTTAGGAAATGAAAACAAAAAAGCCTAAGAGAGCTGTAAAAGAAGCAGATAGCTTGTACAAAGAACATGACCAAAATTACTGGCTGGGAAATCAGGAATTCTGGTTAGCAAATAATCTCAAAATTCCAGAAATTGTCTTCATTTGTGCTCTAGGGTGAAACCAAGATCTTTCAAAAGTATTGCAGCCCCACTCTGAGTAACCAACAGTCCTTTTCTGACACTTAAATCCCAGAATCAGGAATATCAAAAACTTGGGGACTGGGTAAGGATCCTGAGATGTTTGACACTCACATTAAATTAAATTGAATTATTTATACTTGCCTATGAGTTGCTTAAGCATAGTAAGATAATTTTTAATTAAGCCACTTCTAAAAAAGGAATTTCTCTTGCAAACTAGATACTGAACACCTGTCACAGAACCAATCACTTGCTGAAGATTTGGGACCTCCATCCAATGCCCAGCTCCCTCCCTGACCTTACAACTTTTTGACATTCATGCCAAGAGAAGCAGTCCAAGGAAGGCAGGGATAGATCCTCTGATTTAATAGTACAGGACAGGTGCTCCTGAAGTGCTTGAAAGTGCGTGAAACAGAAGGGACGTTTGAATGTGAGCACGGCCCCCGCAGGCAAGAGCCCAACCCAGCAGGCTCTTCCTTGCCCTTAAGCTGCTTATCTCTGGTTTCAAGAAAATTCCTCCAAATAGAACAAGTTTTTATATTAATGTTTTGTCAACATCTACTTGTAAACTTCTACAGCAACATATAAATGCTGAATTGTCAAAGAAATTTCTACAAAAAATTATTCAGAAAAAAAATCTTGTATAGTAACATCCTCTGTAATTAGTATAGAGAGAGATGTAAGTTAAATTTAGGAAATGCAACTTGGCTGTGTTGTACTCCTTTGCTTGCACAAATTAAAGTTGCACACTGTTAGTTTCTCAAGTTAGTCTGCAGTGAAATAATATTCAGCATCAGGCGGGATTTAGAACAACTGCTGATTGCTTTTTCAAGAAACACAAGTTTTGCATTGATGAGGACTCAGCTGCCTGTCTTGTGGCAGTTTTGTGTTAACTTAGTCTCTGCTCTAGTTATAATCCTTATATATTTCATTATTTTCACAAAGAAAAGGTAACTGTACACTGCATTTTTAAAGCTACATAAGAAGCAGCACACTCCACAAGAACAGAAGAAACACTGTTTGTAGGGAAGGGTGTCTCTGCTTCTTAGAACTTGCAGATCAAAACAGTCCATGACTTAATTATATGAAATCATAATAATTACATGTTGCCCACAAAAGTAATTATGAATTTGTTTTGGTCTTTACCTAAAAGTTCCAGCCAGTGCTACTCCATCTTTTCAAACTGCATAAATTTGAAATATATGCCATGAATTTGAAAATGTCATCTAAATTAATTCACTGTCTCTCTTCCACTGCTTCATGCAAAGCAGTAGCATTACTGGACATAAGAAACTGTTGGCCCTCAGCTTTTAGTATTCAGTTAAAGCAGCCAAAAGTGGTTTCAAAAAACATATTCTTGTTTATGATATGCAGATTCATGTATTTGCTGGGAAAAAAAAAGAAAAAAAAAAAAAAAAAAAGAAAAAATAAAGATGTGATTCCTGCATTCCTCATTTCAAAAGGAAATAGACTGTTCCTTTTAAAATATACTCAGTTAAAAAAATAAAATTTCCATTTCTTTCTTATTTTCTGGTGAACACGGGAATGAAGAGCAATTTATTGAGATGTTTCTTATATAAAGATAAATATTTTTCTAAATATATTGTGGTTCAGATTTTGTTTAACTTCTTCAGCAGGAGAAGTTAAAAAATTGCTTTACAAATTCTTGCTTGCTCAGAAAAAAAATCACCTGAATATATTTATTGTCAAATAGTTTTTCACTATTTTTTTAGAAAGTAAGTTCTTGTTCAAGGCTATTTTTATAAATTCTGAGTCAGGCAAGGTTGTTTAAGTGGAGGTATACACTCTTCAGATGCTTCATGGTAATATCAAGAGGTTGACAGGGGGTATAGAAATATTTTGGAAAGGTTTCTTTTTGTGCCATCTGTTGCATTTAATCTCTATAAGCTAAAGTACTGTTAATCAAAGTCTTTCTTTCATGTTGTGTAAGTTTGCAACTAAATCTTATAGTCCTATCCCTGAAAATAAAAACTTACCTGTACTGTTGCAGATAAAATGTGCAGGGTTACATTTGCAAAGTATCATTCTTCCATTTCCTGCACAAAATAAAAATTACTATAATTAATTTGTCATATAATTATTAAAAATAATCAGAAAAGCAACTTCTCTATGTATTTCAATTTATTGGTTACTGAAAATGATTTTTTAGAATTCACATAATAATGGTGATGAAATATTAGCCATCTCAAACACAAAAAGGGAGGAGTTTTTTGTATTTCCATGGGCATGGTGATTGGATTTAATACCATGCCTAATCAAATAGGCAAGGATTTGACTGCAACAGAGTGACTGAATAGTGGAGCCATTAAATAATTTCCATGGAAGCTTCAAAGAAGGACAAAAGATAGACACAGCTTGTACTTCATAATACAACAACAAGTTTTAAAGAGAAGTTCTGTATTGTTTCAAGAGTTGCAGATCAGTGAAGTAAAAGGACTTTCTGCAAGTCCTCACTAAGGGTGAGTCCAGCCATCTTGCAGAGGGTCACAGTGTGCTGTGCAGTCCCTAGGTGGTCATCCAAAAGTCATCCAGCCTATAGCCTTGGGCCAGGAAGAGAAGGGGGACACAGCATGGACTGGAGCTGGAGCTACCACTAATTTTGTGGAAGACATGAGAGTTACTACTAAATACTTATTAATAAGTTTCCAGCAGAATACAACACAATTCTCCCTCTCTAAGGATGATACCTGAGCAAACCAGTAGCTAAAGAGAGAGTGGGTGGAAAGATTTACATAATTAAAGAGTTATAGCTATTTGGTATTAGCATGTCAAAACCCCAGGAGCAAATTAGGTCCCTTTTTCCTTTACCAAGCTCTAAAGAACAAAATGGTGATTGTCCCATTCTAAGTATGGTGTAGGAGGTACAAAGTTAGGAGCATTTTCTAATCTCTAGTTGTCTAGCACCGTCCAAATAAACTGTTCTGGTACTAAGCTATGATGAACATGCCGTCATTTGAGATGGCTCTGGACGAATTCATTGAATTTCATTTAATATCTCAATTTTCACCACTGTATTTGTAAAGATTGGGAGTAAAAAGTGATTAAAAATCATAAAAATTATTTTAAAAATACTTCCTTGACTAAATACTGTTTAGTATTCATTTTGGGAACTTTGAGATATGCTGGATTTCTATATAACTTCCCATGAAGCAGAGAATGATTTTGGAAGCTGTTAAAAAGCTATGGATTTAGTTTACATTTTGGCATGCACTTTTTTTTTTAAAAAGAAACCAAAAACATGCAGCCCCACTGCCCTAACCCCCACCCTCAACAAGAAAAACCTGCAAATATTATTACTAATGTCTTTTTTTACTTTTTTTTTTTTG
>VYXF01001322.1:1347668-1426263 GCA_013397295.1 Polioptila caerulea
AAAAACCAAAAAATATTTTTTATTTTTTTTTTTTTTTTTTTTTTTTTGGGGGGGGGGGGAGGGAGGACTTTTTTTTCTGTTGTTGAGAAATGTCTGATAATGAATAAAGTACTAGCAAAACAAAGTCAATACCATTTCAGCTTCAGAAGGAACTTTGATGCTGTGAGTAGATCCTGCTGTGCTGTATTTTATATCTACAGCAATATATAACAGCTTTGGTAGTTCTGGTAGCTCTTTCAGACACATGACACTTTCAGTATTGGCACATGTTAACAAAATTGTGGCATCTGACAAGCACAGAAGAAATTCAGTCCCATTTGAGAAATCCTGGGTGGGGATGAGGGTAGAGTGCAACAGCTCCTCCTTTACAAGGGCGCTCTGCTCCAGGGTCCCATAGGCACCAGACTTGCCTGCCTTTCATTCAGGGCTGAAGTGAAGCTGCTGTGGTTGATGGTAGATGGGCTACACTACTGTCAGTATGCTAATGCTCAGCTCGAGAGCTCCGGATTTTAGCAGACCCAGACACACCAAGGCTCTCCTCCTCCAGGCATCCATGAGGGACTGGTAGAACGAGGCTGACCAGTCGTCACCCAGAACATGGATCACATGGCAATGATGCTGATTGGCACACAGAAATGAGAACATATAACCTTTCCTTTAGGTTCAGAAGGCTCCATTTCTCCTACCAAAATTATTCACATTTTTAAAAAAAAAAATTAAAATTAAAATCATGTCTGTAGTAAAGAGAGCTGTTAATAGTTCTACACTTTGGATGTACCTAAAATTATAGCTTTTATCTCTCTTGGTGATTTCACCAGCTTTGAATTGCCTCTGACCATTAACTAGAAATACACTTGACCTGAGATTAATCTTGAAAGAGAGGAAATGAAATGTAATTCTGTGCAGGCCTTCCAAGACATGAATTAATACCAGTCTTTGGCAGAAACATGATTTTATATAGTGAAATAACAAATGAGCTATCCTCATCTCCCTGTGAAGTCCCATGTCTATAGTGTTTACTCTGAGATATCTAGGAAAAGAAATGCTTATCTATGCTCATCACTGGGTTTCTCTGCTTCACCTTGGAATAAAGCTAGACTGCCTCATTTCCACTCCATATCAAAACATGGTCACCCCTGCAAGCATATTCCCTAGCAAAATATTTTTCTTCATCAGGAAGACATAGAAGAACCCAGATAATGCAGCGGCTGGAGATCTTTTACAGAAGAAAAGGCAAAAAACCTCAATTATTGTTTATAAATGTTTAAATGATCTGTGGTTAAGCAACACTAGAAATACTCCTCTACCCATAAAAAAGGGAGAAATTAAAGCTTCTCCATGGGGAGGACTGAGCCCTCATTTCTGCTGGCACTTAGAAAACAATCTGAAGAAACAAAATTGAGCACAGACGTGTGGGTAACCAGTGCACATATTCTCCAGTAGTATCTTCAGGACTCATGTATGTGTTTGATTTGGAGCTGAAGTTATGTGCTTATCACAAGATAGCCAGATTATATTCTCCTTTTGTTTCACCATATATTCACATTCATATCCCTCTGTCATTATATAAAATACTTTTAGGACTAATCCAGTATTTCTACAGTGCTTGAACAGTTTTGGACTGGTTAAAATAGTTGTAAAATTAAGATATTTAGTGAGGTCAAGTATGACTTCATTACCTTGTACTATCACACTTGCTCAGCAATAAGAAAAGCAAGTTGGACTTCTGCTTAAATAAGGAAGCAAGATGAGCTTCTGCTTTGAAATATTTCCTTCAAACAGAGCCTCAGAGAAATGGCACACACACATCAATGTGTGGAATCTTTTGGACCCCTCATATTTCATTACGTGTTACAAAAGTTTTCCTTTTAACTAGCAACACACTGCAGCCACCTGATTTGGGATAAATTTATCTGTGTGGAAGCCAGAATAACACTCTTCTAGTCCCAGGATCCGAGCAGAGCTGAAGAGAAGTGTCCATAATGCCCGATCCTCAAAGGCCATCTGCTCTGTCGCTGCAGCTCTACAGGAGCCTCTCCTCCCTGCCCTGCTTCATCACGGGTTCTGCTTTACCCGGGGTCACTTGAAGGGTGTCTCACCTCCCCTTCTTCCTGCCCCCGCTGCCGCAGTCCCCTGGGAAAAGTGGGGAGCGGCTCCCGGTTCCCCCAAGGTCTCCAAAGGGGAGACGCGCAGGGGGAGGCCCCATGCCGCTGTGCAGCCAGGGCATGCCAGCGGGTGCACGATGGACCCTCCATCCAAATCATAGGCCAGTTTTCCCCTGGAGCAAGGGAAAAGCGGCGCCGCGAGGGGCTGAGCCCTGCTGGGGCGCCGCAGGGTCTGCCCGAGCTGAGGATCTGACCTGTTGCTTTGCTTTTTACACGCAGAGCCGCCTGCTCGGGAGATTACCGCGGTAATCTGACACGTGTGAAAGAAGAGAGATGCTCTTCCCCTCTCAGCCGCTTTCCAAGGCGCCCGGTGGTGACCAGAGCCGCCAGCCCCAATTGAGGACCGCACCTGCTGGTTGCGGGAACCCCCGAGGGGGCGTCCGAGGCGGGGCGGCGCGATAGCCGCCTGCAAGGCGATATCCCTCTCTTGGGGGATATTAGCTACGATTGTAATCACGACTCCTCGCTCCTCGCCAAAAGCCAGAACCCTGGGAAGGCTTCAGGGTAAAAGTTCTAGGCGAGACCTGGGATGCCACATCACCCGTTCTTGCAGGGCTCACTCTGGGCCAGACCCGCAGACGCTCCTGACAGGTCCCCGAGCGGGGGCAAATCCCCAGTGCCCGTGGGACACCCTCCGCTTCTCCCTGGACCGCCCCGTCCTCGGGCCCTGCCCCGGAGTGAAGCACGGCCCGGCCCCCGTCCGAGAAGAGACCCCGAGCCTGAAGTGGGGCTGTGGGCACAGCCCTGAGAGAGTAGAGAGAGGTGAGCGGGCCTGCCTGCCCTTCCCGCGGGGTAGCACACATCTTCCGTGCCTGGTTCAGTTACCCCGGGAGCGGTATAATCCCAGAAACCCCCTCCCGCCGCTCTCCAGGCGCTCACCGACGGGCGGGATTCGCTTTCAAGGCTCTACTTGGCAGAGTCTGCTGAGTAGCTAATAACATAACAACCCTGCTTTGATCAATTCGAACTAATTACCCCTCTTAATTAAAGTCTTTAGCGGTTGTTTCAGTGTTTTGGCAAGGGCGAGGGGAGCTTTGCCATGAGGCAGCGCCAACGTCGCGCTCCCTGCCCGCCCGTCCGCGCCGCAGCCCCCGCCGCCGCAGTCACTCCTTGGCAAAGGTTTATTTCCATCAGATCAAAGAATTTTTTTTTTTTTTTTTTCTCTCCACGTGCAAGAATCAATGCGAAATTCAAATCCGTACATAGAGAATAGTTGTGTCCATATAGATACGATATTCAGGGGAAGAGGGAGAGGAGGAAACCAAGAAGGGTGGGATAACCAGGAGACAGCGGAGGCAGGGCAGGATCAACACAAGGGGAATATATATACATCGAAATAATTAAAGTGGTGCAGCATTCCCGGCTCGAGTAATACAGATTCCCAAATAAATACAGCAGAAATTGGCTTGGCGCTTTTTGTTTTTTGTTGTTGTTTGGTTTGTTTGTTTTTTTTTTAACCATCTCTCCACCTGAGATGCAACGACAACAAAAAAAACAGTCTGTAAAGAACAAAGGAAAAATTTTAAAAAATATATAAGAAACAACCAGTCCCATTAACGTTAATGGCGATATAGAGCATAACACACAAAACCGCTTAATAGGTGCATGCAAAGAGGCGGTGGGGCTCGCACCGGAGGGGCCGGCGGCCGCCCCTCACGGCTGGAGCGGCGACGGGCCCTGGAGCAGCGCCCCGGGCGGGGGCGGCGGGTCGGGCCCCCCCAGCTCGGCGGGAGGCCGGGGCAGTCCCAGGGCGCTGTCATGCAGCTTACGGACGTGCTTCTTGAGGTCAAAGTTCCTGCAGAAGCCTTTGCCGCAGGTGGGGCAGGTGAAGGGCTTCTTGTCATTGTGGGTGTGCATGTGGAAGGTCAGATTGTACACCTGGTGAAAAGCCTTGTTGCAGATATTGCACTTGAACTGCTTCTCCCCGCTGTGAGTCAGCTTGTGGTTTTTGTAATTGCCTGGGAATGAGACAAGAAAGGCAAATGGACCTGGATTTGAAAGATGGACGCTGAAAAGACGAGAAAAATGTAAAAAAAAACCAAATTCTGTCCCATCTCTAGAGTTCGGCTTTAGGATGAAACGACCGCAAACCTCCCGCTTTCTCTCCATCCTCCCCGTGGCTGTTACACTTAACAAACGATCGAATAAACCCAAATCACAACAGTTGCAGAAATAAAACCCCTGGGTTTAGACTTCACAGCAACGCGGGAAGAAAAAGTAGCAAAATTCTTGCATTTGGAGGGGGAAATAAGAGGTGAATTCGTTTGCCGAACCGCGCTGGAAGCCGCACGTTGTGATGAGGGGAGAACGGGCGCTTCCAGCGGCTTCCTGCCCCGCCCTTCCCCTGGACAAAGACCTCTGCCCCGCTCCGTGGACAGGACATGTACAGGGGCTAGCCAAACTTAAAATTAACCTTAATATCTAATAATGAAACTTGAACACAAAATTAACTCCCCACTACACTCCCTTTCGCAAATTGTCCCGACACTTGACCTGGCTTGGAGAGGGGGAAGCTGGAGAAAAGAGAAGGTGCTGGAGACTGGTACCTTTCTGATGAAATCCTTTGCCACAAAATTCACAGACAAATGGTTTATAGCCGGCGTGTATTCGCGTGTGCGTGTTCAGGGTCGAGCTTCGGTTAAAAGCTTTGCCGCACTGGTTGCACTTATGTGGCTTTTCCTGGAGGGAAACAAACACCGAGTCACGGCTTTTTGGCTGTCTTGCGGGGTCTGCCTTGTGTTTAGCGGGATTTATGAGCTGATTATTGGAGTTCTGTGTATTTAACTGACGGCCCGCAGATGCCAGTGCGGGGCACCCCGCCGTACCTACCGCCCTTGGGGCAAAGGAACTCTCCCTGCGGCTGCGGGTTGGCCGCCCACCACGCCGCTGTTTCGGAGCGGCCGGACAAACGCCGAGCTCCCCGAAAAGCGTGAGCGGAGTGTTTTGGGCCGGGAGAAAGGGACAGAGGGTGGGCTCACCTGGGTGTGGATGATCTTGTGCCGGCAGAGCGTGCTCGCCTGTCTGAAGCCCTTCCCGCAAACTTTGCAAACAAAGGGTCTGGCTCCCGTGTGCACTGGCATATGGCGCGTTAAGTTATAATGTGCATTAAATACCTTGAAAGAGAAAGCAAACAATAAAATAAAACAAAATTGCGATTAGAAGGTGAGAGTGCCGAGGGGGAGCCGTCGTTTAAAAATCAAGCAAGCAAGCGACAGACAGTCGGCAGGCAGACGGACCGGGACAGGACACTGGGGAAGGGAGGCGGGCTGCGGCGCTACTTGCCTTTCCGCAAACTTCACACGTGAAAACTTTGGGCTTGCTGCTCGGGGAGCCGCGGCTGAACTCCGACGTCTTATAGGCGATTTTTTCCGAGAGGATCTGAGCACTTTCTTTCATGTAATGCTGCAACTGAGCCTGCGATAAGTCCTTGAAGGCCACCCCCGCCGGGTACTTGTCCACGGTCGGTAGCACCAGCTTGTTCCGCTCCGCCAGGTAAGACTTGGGCTGCGGGTGCAAGGGAGAGCTGAGGAAATAAGAAGCCACCGGGTGGATGTTGACACTGGAGGACGGGTGACAGGGGCTGTCGCCTCGGTTGAAATAGCACAGGGCTCCCATGGCGTGGAAGGAGGAGTGATTGACCACTCGGGGTCTTACCAGTTTGTACTGCTGCAAGGGCAGGGCATCGCGGGGGAAATCTCCTTTCAAGCTCAGGGCACAGTTCAAGAGATCGCCGCAGCTAAAGGAGGGCGAAGAAGAGGAATCTAAGTGAGCCTACCTGGGTTCCGCTCCAGCCACCGCCGCTTTGGGCAGGGTGTCGTACGCCACCGGGACAAAGGGGATCATGCAGGGGATGGAGGAGTTGAGGTGCAGCGGATGCTTGGGCTCGCCTTTGGCCACGGAGCCATGGAGGAGCTGCGGGACGGGGATGGAGCGGGGCTCCGGAGTCCGCGCCATGATGCGCTCAATGGAGAAGGCGAGTGGCTTGGGCGTGCTGATCATGTTGCTCCTGGCAGACAGACTTTCTCTGGACGGAGGAGTCGCTAGGATTTTGGTCGCCGTGTGGTTGCCACTATTGTCCATGGCTGAATTGCATTTGTTCTCCCGGTTTGAGCCGCTCTGGTAGACGCCTCTTTTTCTTTTTTCTTTTTTTTTTTTTTTTTTTTTTTTTTTTTTTTTTTTTTTTTTTTTTTCTCTCCCCTCTCTCTCTCTTTCACTTTCTCTGCCCCTTTTCTTGTTACTGATCAGCGAGGAGGAAGACCAGCATTGCCGCCGCCACCATCACCACAGCCTCCATCAGCGGAACCAGCCTTCTCAGTCCAGTGGACTCATGCCAGCCCATCACAGTTTACTTTGGCGCACCAATGACTCGGGACAATCGCTACTTATTTCTATCAATAGAAAGTGTTGTGTCAATAACGCAGCCAAGATCTCGCCAATCGTTAACTTCCAAGAGGAGAAGGTAAACTAGATAATTGCTCAATTCGCTTCCAACAGTCAACAGGAAAAGTTTTTCCCCCCAGCAAGCGGCTACTTTTCATTGGCGCCCACGCCTCCCCCGCCCAGAGAAGGAGGTGGCCCTCCCTCCTCGCCTGTCTCCCCTCTGCCTCCCTCCCTCTCTCTTTTTATTATTATTATTTGCAATCTGCTTAACCAGGCTTTAGAGGCCAAGCAAATCCGAGATCAATTTTCTTGTTTGGCTTTAAATGACATCATCTAAAATCATTGTCCAAGTGCTAAATAGGGATGTGAAACCCAATTCAAGGGCAAGCGCCAGGGTGTTTGTCAAACAAGGTGCCGCAGAAGAAGCGGCTGGAGGGGAAGCTGTTTGTTTCCTTGCCACTTTCCAGCCCGAGCTCTCTTTGTGCGTGCGTACGTGTGTGTGTCTGAGAGAGGGAGGGAAATGGCTGCTCTGCTCCTGGGACTGCTCCTGGGACTGCTCACTGCTTTAAAGAACAAGGTCAGGTGGCGGTGAGCTTTCGGAAAACACAGTAGACAAATAAGCGGGGGACTTGCAACAAGCAGACGGCGAGACCAGGGCGTGGGGATGCAGGAACCTCCCGGGCTAAATGGAACGGAGTGCTTGGGAGCAAAAGGATGATTCAAAACCTGGGGCAGGGGAAGAGAAGAAAAAGGAGGTAGGAAGGAGTGCCTTTTAAATCTGAAGCATTATTTATATATTTATATATTTTTGTATATATATATATATATATACATACGTAGCCCGCATATACACTAAATATAGCCTCTATGTCCTTATAGAATACACGCACAACACAAATACCGAAAACTCAAGGGTGGCATAGATACACGAAGAAATATATAGCTCACACACTGTTTATAGGTATATATGCATCTAAACAGATGCAATCTTCAGGTATTTAATAGAAGCTTGACGGCTCTCTTCGGGGCAGGCAGTGCCAGCGGGTGTTCGTCCTTGCAGCGAAGCGGGGTGGTCGGGGAGATGAGAGGGGCAGCAGTGGGTACAGGACTTTCTGTGTTCCCGCCCACCCCACCATCCGATGGCTTGGGCTCAGGACAAGGTCCTGTTCCTCCCGCCGGCCTGGGGTTCACTCGGATGGGGACTGAGAGGCCGCTACAGAAACAGTACCCAGGAGAAACCAAGGGTCTCTCCGTCCGCGGGAGCGAGCGGCCAGGCCGCGTCCCCCAGCGGAGGGACCCCTGCAGCAGCTTCCATTTCCGAGGTCCAGCACTGCCCTTCTCCGAGGCAAGGGTAGAGAGGCAGGAAGTCTCGGGTTTGCTAATGGAGAGAAGCCTCCAGGGAGGCCCGACCCCCACTGCTCGGGTACCAGCCCAGGAAATGGCAAACGGCAATGTCCCCTCCGCGGCCGCCGGCCCAGGACAACGGTCCTGCGAGGAAGTGAGAGCGGGGAGGAAGGGTTAGGGGCCGGGGAGAAATGGAGGGAGGGATGGGGAGACAGAAGGAGGGATGGAGGGAGGCATCCTTGCCCCCGGAGCTGTGACCTGGCCGATGCGGCCTCAAGCCACCGCGGCTCCTTTTGAGGAGAGCAAGGCAGCGGCTGTTCCACGACGGCGCCTCCGCGGCCGTGAGTTCTATGCGAGCTACGGGGAGATGCGGGGCGCGGAGGAAGAGAATGTCCTGCGGTCCCCAGGACGGACATCGAATGACGGGCAATGGCCCGGGCACCACTGTCTGCACACCCAGCGACCTCCGTGTCCGCCCCGTCCGTCCGGTGTTCCGGAGCGCAGGGGGGCGACAGGAGCCGGGACTGGCCTCGGGACACGTCGGGATGGACACAGCCGTGCGGGAAGGCGTGAGGCAGAGGAAGGACGGGATCCGCGCTGGGCCGTGCTGGGCTGTGCGGGGACTCTGGCCGCGATGCCTCGCTCCGGCCCTGCTCCCTGTTTTCCCCTGATCTGGGTGCGGGGCCGCTGACCGGGGCTGCACCGCTCAGGTGCTTCTCCCCCGCAATTCCCCACGGCAGGTGGCTCGGGGCGTTAAGACGGTAATTGCTGTCCCGGATCGGGTTGCTGCAGCCGCCCGCCTCTTACCTGGAGGAAGGAAGGATCGGGGACTCGCGGAGGGACACAGCCGGGCCCCCCCAGCGTCGTGAGGGGCGGCTGTCTCGGGCTGTCCGCTTCTCTGGAGTGTCGGTGTCTCTCTCTCTCCTACTTTGTGTCCGCCAGAGGAGAATTTCCTCCTTCAGAGCAATTTACATTTAATTCAATCTAGGCAAATTTCCTCTTGATTGGTGCTGAAGAAGGGAATTATTGTTGAGTGGGTTTTAGAGGCTTCAAATCTCATATACTTAATATGTTAACAGCTTGTTCTTAACTGGTCTTTTTGGGATTGACTTTTTGACATGTGTTTGAAAGTAAAATATGTAGTGTCATTTGAGCAGGGTAAATATCCCTAAGCAGCAATTACAGCCCTGCCATTGCAATAATACTGGTCTCAGGATTGGGATACACTTTTGAAGAAGCAGTAGCTTTGTTATTCGTTACTTCCTTACGAATATACCTTCATTTTTTTTCGGTACCTCTCACGATAACTTATGTAAATGCCGATTTTTCCGTAGCGATCTAAAAGCAAAATTTTTTCGCGGGTTGGGACGGGGGAAGTAATTCTATTCTGCCTCAAAGATGGAGCCTTGCTAGGTGCTGGTGTTGCCCGCAGTACAGATCGAGTTAGTAAAAACAACATCGACATATCTTTTTAGTGCCGTCCTGAGCTTTGCCTTGCTCTTAGGCCACATCTTAAATTTTACATTATCCAAATATCCTGCAGTCGTGCTGATGCAAGACTTTTCCCGAGGCAGAGAGATTTGCAGCCTCTGAAAGTGGCTGTAAATAAAGAATTTTTCGGCCAGTTTCTATTGGCGGGCCCGGGCTCCCTCCAGGCTGGCAGCACGTACCGAGTCCCAGCAGAAGGGGCCGGCAGGGGAAGGAGCAGGCCCGCCGGCCTCCCACAGTTACAAACCGTCGCAGAAATTAAGGGCAAAAGTTTTGCCTCGAGTTGATTTCGTGCTCTTCCCGGAAAAGCTGCTGTTCTCTTTTTCCTCGTAATCGGCTTTGTGTTTAATTCGTTCCTAAGGTATGTTCTTGATATTGCTCACTTGCATTATTATCATAACGTATCTCTATATGCACTCAAAATCCGAGTCACCAGCGAATTCATCTCGTCGACAGGATTACTCCAATCCGATCCCAGAGGCGATTAGAGGGAGGTAAAATACCGCCTTAGAGCCTAATCTTTAATTTCTTCCTCCTTAATAAAATGAATAATTCCATTGCGTTTTTAAGTAAAAAATGAATTGAAAAGGATAATAACTCCGCTAACCTTCTGCTGCTTGTATTAATATTTTCCTGGGAGTGTTTTACCGCAACTCTCCTGCCCGAGGGGGCCGCTGCCTCCGTGCGTCCGGAGCCGGCTCCCCACGACCGTGTAAGAGCGGGGACGGCCGCATCCCTCCTGGCTCCGGGACGCCTCTGGGCAACCCGAGCGTGGAGAGGACCAGGGAGGTTACAAAGCATCCTTCTGGCCACGACATCGGCGGACTCGACGGCGGCCGGACAAACCCTGATTACTATTACCACTGCGGTAAATAGTCGTCATTAATAGTGACACTGACGGGATTCGCTGCTTAAGCTTGAGTTTGCTCTCGCTACGCACGCATCAGTCCAAGACGTTCCCTCCCGAGCCGCCGAAGTGGTGAGGAGGTGATTTACCCCGACACGCACCGGGAACGCCGTGCTCCCTTCAGCCGCAACGCCGCCCGCCCTCCCGCAGACCCCGCCGCGGCCGAACGCGTTGGCCCTGGCTTGTTACAATTCGGAATTAGGCCCTGGCTCCTGCCGTGCTGGAGGGCTCGCTCTTCATTCCTACTCAGAACTTGTTGTTTACCGTCTTTTGAAGGGAAGTAAAAGTATAAACGAGGGAGTTACAGCCAGGGGAAGTGGACCAGTCGCTGTCACGATTTATCAGACGGCGTTGGGGGAGATCCCGACTGGCGTCCTTTTCGGTGGCAATCTGCCGCTTCTGCCACCCGCCCGGCGGCTGGGGTGGCGGACGCGCCTTCCTGGCCCTCCCCGGCCCCGGCCGCCGCTTTGCTCTGCAGAGGTGGGGCCGCAGAGCCGAATACTCCTCGCAGCAGCCTCGGGCTCTGCGGCTTCTGGAGCGTGGGCAAAGGCGCTTGTCCCCTCCCAGCTTCAAAAACTTAGGCGTTTTCTCCACTGATAATTTCTCCAGTGGAAGAAAATAATATAAATATGTCCGTGCATGTGTGTATATATCTTCGGAGATTATGTGTAGTCTTCCCCTGCAGTGAGAGTGTGTTGGCGTCCTTCTATAGCATTTCCACCGCAAGCAAAAGAATAAAGTATTGCTATTTGTAACCGAATCCATCACGAAAGAAAAACATTTAACACTGACCCGCAAAATACAAGTGCTCCCGGAGGTAAAACAAAGTTTGGCAGTACAGTACATTTCGTACAGACCCCCCTAAATCGAAAACCAAACTGGTGAGAATTAGGCCTTTTCATGTATAAAGCCTTTAATCACATATAAACGAAATTACAAGTGACCCTCTAAAGTAGCGCTTCCGGCCCTCCCGTAATTCATGCGAGCGATTTGGCTAAGTGTGCCAGCTCCGAACGTGGACTGCAGCTATCACATCTAATCTAATCAGTCCGCCTGTGAGGGGACCCAGCGGTGTCATCAACTCCAAAGGGCCCTTGGTGGAAGTGGCTGGGAGAGGCCAGCGGCAGCTGGAGCCATGAATGACACTTTCTCATTTGTTCCTTTCCCAGTTCAACAAATGTTTAGCCCCGTTACTGCTAAATGAACGCCTCGCGCTCTTTGGCTGGGGGAAGCTATTTATTTTTAAGATTCCTGAATAGGATCAGGAGCAATTAACTTATTTTTTGTTTCCATTTTCTGTCCATGCATTGGGAGGTAACCTGGAGCAAAGCGAAGAGCCAGTCGTTGTGTGGGCGCCTCTGTGCTGTGTCCCCGGCCCTGAAGTACGCTGGGCTCGCCATGGCGACGGGAAGGTGTGCGCCGGACACGGAGCAGGGCAAAACCCCGCTCCTTTATGGCGGGACCCCTTTTCGATGTGCCGCTGCTGAGAGAAGGGGAGAAGCTAAGTGAAAAACGTGAAGATTAGAACGAAAGTATGAGTCGCGCCGTGTCGCAGCCGCTGCTGAATGGAGCCTGAGGACTCCCCACCTTCTCGGCTGCTCGCTTGGCGCCCCTATCCGGGAACAGACACAGGGGACAACTGAGCCACCCTCGGAACTGATGGGGGGGAGGAGGAGGGGGCGCGTCACGGCAATACACCTGCTAAGGCTGAAAACAAACTTTTTTTGTGTGTCTGATTGATTCTTTTGTTTGTTTAGCTGCATTTTTTTTCCCCCAGTCGCTGGTAAAACAAAGCCCGCCCGTGCCGGAAGGAGGCCTGCCGTGGTGTCTCTGCGGGTCCCACGGGCGTCCCGGGTTTCGTCCCTTTCGCACAGGTGAAGCCCCGCTCCCCCCAGCGCCCCGAGTGCCCCGCCGCCGCCGGGCGGCTCCCGCCGTCTGCTCCGCGCTCCTTTGCTGACAAACATCCGATTCAACCCCCTTTGGTAGGTGCCTAAGGGGCATTCTCCGTGCAGGAACCCGCCTCACAGCCTTACACTCCCTCCCCGTGCCCCCGCGCTCATCGCCGTGTCCCTCGTGGGGCCGCACTTGCTGCCCACTACGAAGTTGGTACTGGTGCCCCGCCCGCCCTCCGCGTCGGGAGTCTGGTGGGTCTCAGGAGGAGTTTCCCAAAAGCTGGAAACATTCGGCACCTGACCCGAGATCCCCTGAGAGCCCAGGAAGCGTTGTTGGTGCCGTGCCCACAGGGCCAAGGAGGGAGGGAGGCCGCTCCGTTGAGCGCCTTCGGTGAGCGCCGGTGCCCCGGCAGCCGCTCGCCCTCTGAGCCCGGCTGCTCTCCAAAGCTGCGCCGGTTCCTGCGCCGGGGACTGCCCTCCTCTCCGGGTCGAGTTTAAAGGGAGGGGCCGCTCTACATGCACCAGTCTCGGCGGCCGGACCCACCGGTGCGGGCTCAAAGGGCGCGGCCTGAGCCAGCGGCTTTGCTTGTCTGGAGGTGAGAGGCTCAGTGCCCCAGTGTCGCCCTGCTGGCGCGGTGGTTCCCCCAGCCGCTGCTCTGCCTTGCCTATCGCCGCCTTGTGCGGGGTAAGCGACAGCCGAGGGCAGCGAGCTCTTGGCTCCAGGCACCCTTTGCCCGGCGGCAGGAGCCCTGCGAGCATCGCTTTCCTATCCCGGCCCCGAGCATCGCTCGCGGCGGCGGCGCGCACCTGGTTGTGGCTTCTGATTCGACTGCAAAAACCCCGTTTATACCACTAAGACTCGGGGGGAATGAATTGACCGAGACCTCTCCTGCCCCTTTTCTGAGGGCTCTCTGCGCTCCGCGCCCGCTTCGGAAGAGTGGAGGTCCCCGCGGAGCGCCCACAGCCGCGGGCGCGCCGCTGGTGCCTCGCTCCGCAGCGTACAGCGAGCGGCGGTCCGTCCGCTCGGCACGGGCACGCAGCTTCGCCACAACACCCAAGTTAAGATGCGAAGGCGGCCCCCGCGCCCTCCCCCACAGGGCACTGCCCCGGCTGCTGGAGGCGACGGTGCCTAACGCCGGAGCTGTCACGCAGGTACTCACTGGCCTTCTCAAGCTTCATTTTGGTTCTCGGTTCCACAAATCTTGGAACTAAAAAAAATATTTGCATTTGGAAGAAATTAAAGGACATTTGAAGCACTATCTTTTCTTTACCTGTCTTCCATTGATGTCTGCTGTGCTGTGTCTTTAACAATAACTTATCCTATGCTTTGTGTCTGAGTTAATTTCTCTTTCCAAACATCTTGAAACTTCTTCGTTATTACATATTTTTTTTTTTATTATTGTCATATCTTTTTTGGGGGGGTTATTGTTTAGCATTTCCTTACTCATCTCCATCTTACTTACAAATTTATCTTGCAAGTATTGCATGCAGAAGAAATTGCATAGCTAAGTGCTTGACATATGGGGTGTATGTGTATAATGCTTCGTGAAATTTGAGTAACTCAGGCCCACTTCAGGCCACAAAAAGTCATAGTTTTGTTCAGGTGGGTTTTTTCTTAATTTTTTTTTTTTTTTTAATTTTGTCAAGATGTAGACAGGACTAACTGCTCCCTAAGGCACAGGGAGCCAGGGGCTCCCCCAGCTGCCTGGACAAGGCCCCACCAGTCAGGGCCAGTCCCTCCACATCCAGCCAGGGAGCAGGGCAAGGGAAGAAGTGGTGACAACTCAGAGACCAGATCATTAACATGTTTATGGTGACCACCATGTTTATGATGGTCAGAAAGCTCTGAAGTCAATCTCTGGATCAGGGTCTAGACAAACAGGGCCCATAAACAAGCACATGTGGGGCTGTAGCTGAGGTGAGAATCCAGCACTCTTCCATTAGCAGCCCTGGACAGAGCTGAATCCCTGGGAGAGGCTGTGGGTGGGGATCTCAGGTGAGGCCCATCAGGACCATGATGACTACAGTCTCTTGAGCACCTAACAGGTGAAATTCCTATAACCTACTATGTAGTCGTCCAGATTGATAGGGAGAGTTGTTTGCCTCATCAGGAAATCCTTCTTGGTGTGGAGGCAGCTTGGGACAGAGAAAAAGCCCAAAGGGGAGCTGAGTGCAAATCTCTGTTTCCCACAGGGCTTTTGGACAGCAGGGCTGGGCAGAGAGGCTAATGCCAGGTCACTCTCTATTGAAGGAGACAGACCCATCACTTACCTCCTGGGTTGTGCTGGTGACAGGTACTTACTTCTGTCCTGCTGTTTCTAGGTCCCACTCCAGCTCCCTACTCTGTTAGTGACTTCCTAGGGACAGTGTTCAATTTGGATATCACTTCCTACTCTTGTGTTAGCTTGGAACTTTAAAAATCTAATGCCTTCTGGTGAAAGCCCTGCACAGACCTGGCACAACTCTGCATTAGGAGGCCTTGTTCACAGCAGGCCCACTGAAATGACACCTGCCTTCACCTCTTTACACCTGGCTTCTCCACAGGCACCCCTGCAGGATCTAAAGAATGTCAGAATGGGGCGAGGGGAAGCAGGGAGACTCCCTCTGTGCCTGACACTGATTTCTCTGCTTCATTGAGTTTAGGAGATGGGTGTTACATTGGGCAGCCTGGCTACCTCTGTGCCCTGCTGTCTGCCACAGCCAGACTGGGGCTGAGGCTACAGTTCCTGCCCAAGCAGGTTATCCCTTACCAAGTCTGGGTCTCAGCCAGAGTCTCAAATGGCCCTTCAAGCATTATCAGCTTCCACACACCAGCACAACTAGGACAAATGACAGGAAAGGAATATGCAATTATTTTACTGCTATCAAAACCTAAATCAGCAAATCCATCTAGCAGCCTGGTAATAGGGAGAAACACTGCTTAGGCTACCTGTGCCTCCTTCAGCCCAGCAGAGATGGTGATAAAAGGCTGAGCAGAATGCTCTACCTTACCAGCTCCCAGCTCTCCCTTGTAGCTGAATTCACCTCAGCTCATGGGATTATTAGGCTGGTTTGCCACAGAAAATATTTGCCACTTAGGATTTCTCCCTAGACACCTAGGAGAAGTGTAACTTGTCCTTCCCTACTTGGCTTAGCTTCCAAGTGTGCTGAAAGCCATTTTCCCTGCAGCTCTCATTCTTAGTACCTGCAGCACTGCATGCCTGCAATAGACCCTTGAAGTCCTACAGATTCTTGCACAGAAACCTCACATCAGCCCTGTAAACTCACAACAGTTCCTCAGTAAAGCCCCTTAGGTATAATGCTACGGCCCAACAAGGACCCCAGAAACCTATTACTACTTCTTGGGGTGTCATCTGTGTTCTTTCTGTTTTTGTGTACATAAACTCAGGAATTAGTCATGCTCCCACTGAAAAAAAAAAAAAAAAGCGCTGTATTTCTGTATTTTTTGTGAGCCGTGTGAGTTTTGACTGATGAAAATTTGAATTATTTCTAGTTCATCCTGAGAGTATCAAAAAGCAAGCAGTGGGCCCTGTCTGTTCATCTGCTACTGAGGTGTTTTTGTTTGCTTTTTTCCTTTATCAAGGTATTGTGTTCTTGGGTACTTGTTTGCTATATATATCTACTCTATAAAAGAAACATATTTACTATAAATCACTATGTAAATGAAGTAATTCAAACCCCTCATTCTTATGAGGAATCATACAATGGTTCAATTTGTTTGAAATACTGAAAACATCTTTAATTGTAGAATTCTATACAAACTTGGGTAGATACATAAATGGCCACGACAAAATATGTTATTGCCTGAAAATTTTCACAGAAATACAAACATTGATGGCAAGCTTACTGACATCCAACAGGATGAGGTATTTTTAAACTTGCAAAATGAATAGACACGACACTCCTAAGCAGTTTGTATATTTGACTGTCCTTGAAGTTCTTCTGCTTATATACCAACCTCAATATACAAAGAACCAAGATTAAAATTTTTAATGCACATCACATAATAATGTAAAATTAAGCACAGAAAAAGGTAAACAAATTGTAATCCTGAAAAAACACTTTTTTTTTTTTTTTNGCATTGATTCATTCCAAGGGTGATTTCCTGTATAGTTGTGTTTTAAGTGAGACACACATCTTGTTTCTGCACAGGACATCAATATCAGATGGAGATACAAGAATGAATGGTAGCAAACCAAAGGGTAAGAAATGTAATCACCAGTGGAACTCAAGCTCCATGCCAGTGTTCTTGCAACCCTAAGCAAAGCTATACATAAAAATATGCTACAACCATTATTCTCAAAAAGTCCTTGGCACTTTTCCTCTGATAATCTTACTTTCTTTTTTAATGGAGCAAATTACATTTCTGCACCGATATCATAAGGCAAAACTATAAATGCAATTACAAGGACAAGTTACCAAAAAACCCCAAGGCAAAGATAAACCCCACCCTCAGACCATCACCCCCCAGCTCTGAATGCTTTGTGAAAATAATATCATCCTTCCTCCTCATCACTGTCTTTCATTGTAATGCCCTGAAGTCCTCCCGCGTCCGTGACCGAGACCGTGGCTTCCTCCACAGTCAGCCGGCTGTGCACGGTGTCGTAGGTTTTACTGTTCAGCGTCCCCTCCATCACGCCTTGCAACCTGAAGTCTCGGTAGGTTTTCTGTGGCAAAAGTAAAACATCCTGAATTGGACTCCAGCAAGTCTGAGTACACTTTCACTATACATTGGCCGTTTCTAGCATGCCAGTGGCACAGGTTTATTCTCCCCGCAGGTTAGGGACCTATCACCTTGATAAAGATTTTACAGTCTTAGTTTTTGGGCTGCATGAGATTTCTGCAAACTCTAGAGATGCTAATTTGATGGTCACTCCTTTAAGATTATTTTGTGCTACAGCATATTTTAACTGCTGATTTCTCAGTAACTTCCATTTGTTTCATTTACTCAATAATACACCAGCTGAGAATTTTTCTAAATACCTATAGAAATGTGAACTTGGCTACAGGTAGTTCTGTTCTGTCTTTTCATAGAAAATGTAAATGTCTGACCTTTTCCATAGTGTAATCATAGTGTAATTTTATTTGTATTTCTCTTTACATTTATATGCCAAATGTAGAAAAATAATGATTGTTTATTGCATTATAATATATACTCTAATAATGAATACAGATTATGATCTTTACTACATGGTCAGAATTTCTCTGGTGACTACCTAATTAATTTACATTTCAAGTCTCTACATTTTGCATCTACTCTTTTTTTTTCATTTCAGAAGATTTTGTTACCCTGCTATTCATCCTTCCTATGAAAAAGTAGATATTACTTTCTTCTTTGTTCTTCCATCAAGTAAGAATTCTGAGTGGAATTGTTTAATTCATCAATACTATGTCAAGTAAGCATGTGGAAAAATCACCTATCTACTTTATTTTAAAATTTTAACACATTTGAAATAATCTTTTCTGATGTTATCCTTAAAGGCTCAAAAAGGACAAGTTGATCTAGGCAGTTTCTTTTTTTGTGTACGCTATCACTACAAATTCTCAGTGTTTCGGAAGAGAATATAGGGGAAAGAAAATGGAAGATAATTAAGGGCTATCAGGCCCATTCATCTGCCTGAGGAGGAGACCATGTACAACCCTTAGAGAAAGAAAAGATTTGATCTTGTTTCGCTCAATACTTCAGAGAACTGCAAAAGACCACTCTTAAAATGGGAAACATCCAGTTGGGAGATTTCTTTTCTGCCACTGTGATGATTATTTAAGCCTTGTTTGAATCACTGCAACTGAGATTTATTTGACTTTCACAGGTCAATGTCAGAGTCAATGGATGCAGCTTACGTTTTGCTCACACACTCCTGCGAGTACCCTGCCTGGTCTTTTTCAAGTGTCACCACTGCATTCCCTTTTTATAACACTGTGCATTCAATTTGCTTTGATGCTGTTAACGGGTCCTACAGCAATTTCCTTCACTTTTACATTGTATTCTTCCTATTCTCAGACCAGTACTCTGGGGTTCAGACAGTGCTCTTCTCTTGACATAGTTTTGCAGGAAAATAATGTTCACTTCCAAGCTTAATTTTTCATTTCTCCCTAACTTTCTTAGTCCTTGACCCTTCTTTAGTCACATCCCTCTGCACGTGTCTCAGACATCTAACGAAACCCTTATGCCATCATAAGCCTTTAAAGAGAATAAAGGGAACAATGTTTCCTTCTAGGCTTTCTTAATAATGCCACTACTCTTGTTGCATCTAAATCCAAAAGAATTGTATTTCTCTTACTTATCCCATGTCCTTCAAAAATAACCTACTTATTTTGAGTTTTATTGTTTTTTTTTTTTTTTTTGTTTGTTTGTTTTAAATATTTTTAAGAGGTTGCAATACAGCTTCCTAGTTTGTTTTTGTTTTGTTTGTTTGTTGTTTTTTCCTAAAGCAAACAAGAAAGTGCCTTCATTCACTCTAGTTTGGAGGAACTGTGCCTCCCCACATCAATCTGCAGCTGGACTGCAGCAGAAAAAGTTTCTTATGATTCTCTTCTTGAACCATTTTTTGTATTTCCCAGCATCCTCCAGTCTGCTGAGTTCCTGTTTTACCAAAACCACCAAAACCGAGGTCCAAAAATTTTTCTGTTTTGCAGAACCAATGATTGACATCATCTTCTTCAATCTTTAATATATACAGAAGGTGCCATGGAATAACACAGTTGGAATTTACGTGCAGAGCAAACCAGGTACATGGGCACAGAAAGGCCACTGCCAGAAGCAGTGTTCCCACCTCCAGTGGGAGCCTCCTGCTTTTGCACAAGGCTGACCAGTGTGCCAGGTGGCAGAGGGAAGGCAGGTTGGCAGTGCTGCTCTTTCACCTGAAATTCAGTTTTGTAAGAGTTACCTTTACTCTCCCTGATGATATTCTCTTGTACAATTTAGCCTGCCCATTCTTAGATCTCGTGGGGCACAGGTTTTAGATCCTTTAACACCTATCTTCTTCCTCAGAGGATGGTAACTACCTTTGAAAGGAACTTTTTACAAGAGTGTGGAGTGATAGAACAAGAGAGAATCTAATCTAATCTATTAGATTAGATATTTGTAAAAGTCTTTACTGTGAGGGTGGTGAGGCACTGGAACAGGTTGCTCAGATAAATTGTGGATGCCCCATCCCCAGAAGTCTTCAAGACCAGGCTGGATGGAGCTCTGAGCAGCCTGGTCTAGTGAGAGGTGTCCCTGACCATGGCAGAGGGGTTGGAACAAGATAATATTTAAGGTCCCTTCCAACCCAAACCATTTTAAGATTCTGTGATTCATTTGAGAATAGCTTTAAGCCTTTCACAAGAACCAATCATATTAACACAGAAAGCAAACTGCTTTTGCTATTTGGGCACATAGTCAAGTGAAAGAGCCAAATCCTGCTCCCAGATAAATCAGTTAAGGTCAGAAACAGCAAGGCTAAGCTTGGGTGTTTCAGAGAGCCATGATGCCATCATTATTATGACTGTTTTCTTGCATTTCTTTCTGTTCTGTTCCTTTTTGCTAGTGAATCCCGAAAGCTGCTGTTGCAATTCCATTGACCACAAGTTAAAATGCTTCTGACTTTATAGTCTTGCATGAACTTAATGAGAAAATATTTTTAAGAAATCAAGGTTACTACTGAGAACAGGTGTTTCTTACTCCACATTTGTACAGATAACAAGAATGTCCAAAGTTAAATAAGACAGAATTAAAAGGAAAAAAGTCTGAAATGGTTTTCTGTCTCTTGCCTAGGGGTATCAACTAAGATCTGAAAGGGAGCTAGGAGGAAACTTTCTTTTATAGTAGGTTAACTCATAATTGCCTATTGCAAGACATGTTACACTCTGCTTGGAAGCATTTGACATTGGCCAATGTAAGTGACTGAGGACTGAAGTGAAGGGATTGGTATTTCTACGGATACTTATCCCTAAGTATGAAAGATAGAAAATGCTATCTAATACATTGAATAGTGTTTTCAATTAAGCCTAGTAATTACATGTACATGAAAAAAGAAAATAGCTCATTTTTTCAGTAGAAGGGGGGAAATGGAGAAGGAACACTATTGAAATTATTCAGGTAAAACAAAAAATCAGTAACAAGACAAATAATAATTTAGTTAGAATAATCATACAGCAATGCTGTACAGCTATCTGCAAAATTCCTTGGAACTATCTTAATTGTCCCCAGGACCAGAATTTATGACAAATACTAGTGCACATATAATTAAAATGAAGGGGTTTAATAAGTTATTTTACTTCTGCAATTTACTACAACTCTGGGGAAAAAAAATCCCAACCTAAAACTACGTAAGTTTACAACTTTATTCCACGTTTTCTAACTTTTGAGTTGATCATCCATGTTATTACTCTATTACTTTTCTCTCTTTACTATGCAGTCTAATGCAAACATTTTATTTACCTTCACTATCTTGATGAGAGTCTTCAGCTGGTAGATGTGAAGCTGAACATCTAATCTGTCAGCCAACCACATGCATATGACTTTCATGGAGTTGCTATACCATTGCTGAAAAGAAGGATAAAAAAAACCAACAACAAACACCACCAAATAACCCTGTAGTATTCATTTAACAGATTTGGTAATGAGAGGTAATGAAACACTTTGAAATGATCACAGATCAGCACTTGAAGTCAACAATGATATAATTTCCTGTTATGAGAATTGCATGGGTCAGTAGGAAATCAAATAACTTGACCTAAACCATTCTTTACATGAATTAGCACCTGCCATTTTATCTTTCAGTTACAACATGTTCAAGCAAAATAGTGTTATGCACTTTATTATCTGTCAGTGAGAATGGATATTAAAGATACAATTACAGGAGAGAATTGACAGCTAAAACAGCAAGGACAGAAACAGGTAGGGTATCTTGAGAGAGAATTTACAATTCATAGATATTTCAATCCAAACAGAAAAACAGTACCAGAGAATAAGAATTTTATCTTTTTATTTTCTTTTTTTTTTTAAATCACTTCATCATTAAGTAAAAAAATATCAAAAATCCCTGGAAACCGTTTTAAAATATTATTAAAACATCACTCCGCCCTTCCCAAAATAACCATATTAAGGTTTTGGCTTACATTAATTAATAATTATAATTACAGCCTACCTTACTTCCTTTTTACATCTCAGGCATGGTTATGTTTTCACTCAACACTTCACAAATGGATGGGTTAAAAATAAGCCCTCTGCTGCTGGTGTCCATGTTATCATAAAAAAATGCTTAGTTCCAAATAGCTACTGTAGTACTTCTTTCACATTAACTGGACTAGAAGAGATTTTACTAAATATAGTTGTAGCTTCCCCCCCCGCCCCCTCCCCGTAAAATCACAACCAGATGTCATTTAGACAAACTGTAAAAAGAAAGGGATTTTTTTTTTTTCATTTTAACAGTGAGAGATTAAAAGAGTTTGTGTCATTGCTCTGTTTCTAGTCTCTTTTCCCACAGGAAAGAGCCTTAAATTATTTTCTAATATAATTTCCTGTGTCTTTGCAAAATAGAGATATGCAAAGAGAGGGAATCATGTGCATATTTTAAAATGCAGCATGTTAGGCAAGGTATATTTTGTGAAAGTAATTCAAAGGAAAGTATCTAACATGTCTCATTATCTACCTCCACATGAACAAATAAAATATATACTGAAAATATGAAGAGAAATTACTTGCTACAGGATATAACAAAAGAAAGAAACAGAATTCTTCCATCAAAATGTAAGCTCTCTGTAAAAAGCCTGAAAGACATACAGTAAATAACTACAAATACCTTTTCCTTAAAGTATCCATATTATAATTATTAGTTTTAAGTTAAGTTTGAAAATAGATATTAATATAATAATTCTTCTGTTTATTTTTTAATGTATTAAATTGTATTTTAATTATTAATCACTGAAAATAAATTACTTTTACTTTTTAGAGTTTCTGCTATTGATTTACTATTTTACAGAAATGAAAAAACGCACAACAAAAAAGACAGATACATATTTCATAAAAGTAGTTTGATTTTGTCAGTAAAAATGTGGGACTGATTAGATGTCCATAAAATACTGTTTTTAAATCACTGAATGACATTCTCATCTTATTTACATTGTTTCATCCCTAACATGCATGCTGTTATTGATTTCCTCTTTAAGTACCCGCAAAATATTTTTAATGTGACAGATTTGTCACTAAGTGGTAAACTATATGACAGGTGCTGTATGTATACAGATGTCTAGAAAATAAAATAAAATTGTGCTTATTAATTGGGGAACTCTATTGATCTAAATAAACATAGAAATTCCTACACCAAACATTCTACCCAAATGCAATAAGATAACCTAAGAAATGATATTATTGCTCAGACCGTACTGGTTTTAATTGTAAAAAAATCCTGGTAAAGAGTATTATTTTAGTAGGGGAGCTTTTTGAAAACTGATATTCTTCCAGTAATGCATCCATTATGTATTTTGTTTGTATCAAGTAGAAAGCAGAAGAGGCTCAAGCCTGCTCAGACAAACAACCTATAGACAGGGTTGCAAATTCTGAGACTTATTTTCCCATGCAACGATACTGAAGAGTGACAGATTACTGACAATAGACAGTTCCAGTTTTCTGGCAAAATGTTTTAAAGCCCAGCCATGAAACTTACTTAAAATGGATGCAGTAAAACTTTGACTCTACATACCTGTGATATTTTTACATGTGCTGAAAACAAAGCTAAGACATTGGAGGAAATTAATTTTCTACTCAACTTTGTGAATGAAAGCAATATAATATATTTTCCTGACTAGCTTTGATGCATTAAACTTTCAGTACAAATGTTCAATTTGGTGATTGTGAAAGGATGCTACAGTACTTGCTCTTCTGTCAACATATCGTGTTCACAAAAAATATGACTGCTGTTGTATTAGAAAAAAATGTATTTTTATTTTAAATTGTCACAGTATTTTTAATAAAAATCACATCCAGTATATTTGTAGAATCCTCCCAGAAGTACGTTTGGGTAGGATTCTTGTTAATAATTTGTCTTATATCCACTAGTTTTGAGGATTTCATACAGGCAGAAGCTGCATAAACTTAAATCTGCTGGACTTCATAACAAGAAAATACAGATTTCCCCACAAATTCTTTTTGAATCTGTTAAAAAGCGCAGCACTGCAAATTCTTCTCAGATAATCCAAGGCCATGCATTTTGACAACCATGAGTGTGTTAGAGAGGCAGGGAAAGATCTACTATGACTGATGGGAATCTATTGCAAACCCCAAAACTTCAGTGATTGGATAATTGTCCTGAGATTAGCCAGTTACACCACAACAACAACAATAATCACTTTTAATCGGTTTTAAGAAAAAGTAACTTTCCCATTAATAACAATAGCAGTGAAAGGACAATGGACAATGCATCTCTTGCAGATGTTCATTACATGGTACTACTGCCACATTCTTTGCTGTTGTCTATACAAGAGTGAAGCAGTAAGTGCTTATTGTATATTTTTTCCAAATCAGCAAATAACAGCGGCTAACCACTTTAACAAAAATGTTTGCCTCACTATTTCTTTCTCTCTCCTTATTCACAGCCCATCCAGCTCCTGTAAGGGCATGCATTACTCACTTCATTTTCCTGATACCTCTTTCAATGTAAAAAATAAGAGAAAAGGAAAGGCTAGGGTTGACTCTGTGAGACCCTTGTATTTATTCACACTTATGGTGCATGACTGTACACTGGTAAATCATATTAGCAGCCCGTCTCCCCATCAAGCTGCTACTTGCTTTCCAGCCCTGGGAAGGTTCAACAAATCAACAGGAGCACGGAAAACAGAACATCAGTCTAATCTAGTGTTTAAGGTGAAGTTTTCAAACCCAATCTAAGAAGATCTTTAGAGCAAGCAACAAGCTGAAGGGCTCAGAAGGTGGTATTGACAATGAAAGAGTGTTGAAATATTGAGAAGCGCAGCACTTGTGCATTTTTAATAACAGGAGGGTCAACAAGGACACAGCTCCCTCAGTGCCAATAGTTGCCACACCAGGGCTATAAACGCTCTCAGTTCATCAGATTTCTTAAACAGTTCATCAGCTTTCTTAAACACCCTAAACCCCCTCAGCAGACCTTTAGTCTTAAATTAACAAACCAAAGCAATGAAAGAGGGTGCAGCTTGAATGGCCAGCATTGATCCCCACCGGGGCTCGGAGCAGCTACAGGCACTGAAAAACTCGTTCCATTGTCAGGAGGAATTGACAAACCTCCTCGCCTAAATAGTCCAGCTCAGACGGGCTGGAGGCACGCAGCTGTAAAGGGCTCCCCTCGCCCCACTCCCAGCGCTCACAATGCGCCAGGCATGAGCTCTTTGTCAGGCCCAGACTCTGCAATTTTCTAACAAGGATTAAAGTTGTTTCTCGGCGGGGCTAGTGAAAAGCGATTTAGCAACATACCGTGCTTTCTTCAGGCAAGTTAAAGAGAAGTAGTTAAGGAATTTCATTATTCTGCTGACCAGTGGAAATACAAAACAAATATAATAAATATTCACACCGTCTTTCTGGGTGCCTGAGCTATAACATTCGCAGAATGGTTCAATTAAATATAACACTTACCGGCTGAAAGAAAGCACTTCAAATTTATTTTTGAAGATTTATAAAAAGGTGCAGCTGTTTGCCACCTGGAAGGAGGCTCAATACATAGCAATACACAATGGTTTAGTCCTTCTAGGGCTGGTATCCCTAACGCCTAAGACACAAGACCCCGTTGAGTTTCTATACCTTGACTGCTCTTGATAAATGGGCTTTGTCATAATGCTCTCTCCGCTGAGTATGGCAGGGGAACAGCTTTTCTAGGAACTGCATTTTAAGTTCCTGCGGAAGCCTTTATCACACTATTGATCAGGAATTTAGTCGCTCAGACAACAACAGGATGTTTCTACTTCCTTCAGCTTTACTTGCCCTACCAGAAACAGTAACAAAAAGTATACTTCTCACTAAAGATACTGCACACCAAATGCAGCATAAGCTAAAATGAGAAAATAATAATGAGCTAATATAAGACAAAACATGAGCATGTTAAAATTTACGTGCTAAAATGCCTAGTTTTTATTTAAGGGCAATGCTATTCTATTGTTTCAAGTTTATTGATGTAGAGCACCACAAGCATACCATGGAATTTTTAGGACATTTAAAAGAATGTTAAATAGTGGAAAAAAAAAAGTTATTTTTTAAAAATGCAAACAGCAAAAGCTAAAGAAAGGTCCTGATTTAAATTTCATAACTTATTCCCCTTTTTGCAAAATATGAATAGTCATATTGATTGCCTTTGTTGAGTGTTAAAGATAATGAGGGACACAAGTTGTAGTGTTTTTGAAAATACTCCGGGACTGAGAAGGTATAGCTGTAGTTTCAAGTTAGGTACAGATATCATCCACTTAAATGAAGATTTTTACCTCAGCAATGATGAGTTTCATACACCCTTCTCAAAGTTGGGAAGTCTTGGTAACTCTGAAAGCACCCCCCAAGTCTTGCCACCACATTTACTCCTTTTGCATCTTTCCCCCCAGGA
Source organism: Polioptila caerulea (assembly GCA_013397295.1). NCBI lineage: Eukaryota > Metazoa > Chordata > Aves > Passeriformes > Certhiidae > Polioptila > Polioptila caerulea. The sequence continues at coordinate 1,373,389 of VYXF01001322.1, forward strand.
ACTTCTATTTAAGATAAACTGAAAGAAATTAAAATTAAACTAAGAATGAGTGGAAAATCCATGGAGTTGGCCTTGTTGGAACCATGGGATTAGCAGGAAGGACAAAAAAAAAGAAACTTTTTCCCTATACAAAAAAAAAAATCAGATATTTGAAAGCCCTTGATCTGGAAAATGCCAATGACTAAATCAATATTGTGTCAAATGCAAAAACTCTTACCTCTATTCCCCATTTCACTACAGTTCCTTCCTACATTTCCATTCAAGGACTTGTCCAGAAGTCCTCCCATTGCTGTGTCACTTGTTTCTGCTGTAATACTCCTGTGTTCCCTCAGGAGCTCCTCCTTTGCACAGAGCCTCTGACACCTTCCTCTTTCACCTCACCAGTGTCTTACAGTCCTAATGCTTGGCACCATTTATCCAGGCATTTTCCTGGAAACATCTCAGGCTTTCATCCAGCTTCCTTCTCGAGCCTGGAACCCTAAGTCACATTTTGAACTTCATCTTAGGAATGTGCAAAAATGTTGACAGCTTAAATTACAGGTATATATATCAGGAAAGGAGAGGTGAGAAAGGAATCAAACACCACCATCTGCTTCAACATTCATACTTCTGATATAAGATTTTGTAATCTTAGTAATTTGAAATTACAAACTTTGTTTGGGTACTCCACCCCCCCTCTCCATTTTATTTTTTTCCTACCCTCCCCACCCTCCAGTCTCCCTTTTTTTTTTTTTTTTTTTTTTTTTAATCTGATTATAGTAGATTTAAGAACTTGCTTCTTGCACTCTACTTGGCCAAGGAAGAAAGTTTTTCTTTCTTCCAGTGGGATACTTCCTTTGGCTTTCTTTTGCCTTTCCCTCTTTTTTGTGCCATTACTCCAACCTCCCAGGAAGCTCAGAAAGCATTTTGTTTTTCTTAAGAACAAATACTTTAGTCTCCAGCCAGTCTCTTTTCTGCCTATTTGAATGAAGGATTCCCACTGCCACTCCCAAAGCAATCAGGGGAAAAGGGAAAGGAGCTCAACAGAAAAAGGAATCCAAACCTTGATGGAAAGACCTTGTTCAGAAAGACTTATGATGATGAAAAAAGTGAACAGCTGTTGGATGGGATATTTTAGTGATACAAGGAAACAAAATTAATTTTCAGAAATCAATAACAAGAAGAAAAGAAAAACCATGGCTCATTTTGAAGCACATTAAGCATTTTTGAAATTCCTGATCAAAAAGGATATAATTCTGAAAAACCAAAGAACATCTAACGTATGATAAACTTATCTTTTAGAAGGAAAGTATTTTTTTCATATTTTTTGCTTCTAATTAGAAAATGGCTACTTGTTATGGAACTACTGCCAATTTACAAATAAATATACTGTTTTAATGCTAAATATACAGCACTCATCTTCCCCTGTATTTCGTATTGGTTGTTAAACAGCTATTTACAATATTTATGTTACTTTATAATATTTGTGACCTTCATTTTTTTTCTGGCTTCTTCACATATGGCAGAGAAGCTGGGAGACTGGAAGTTTGCAAAATTAGACACACGTAACTTCCTTCCATATCTGGACATATGTAATACTACTGTTCTGATTTTAAACAGTAGGTACTAACATGATGCTTGTGACTGTAAGAGACTAACAGTATAAACAATTTCTCTGCTCCACTCTGGATACACACTGCATCTGTGAACAAAACTTCCATAGGTTATTCTGGTGCTAAACTCTGTGGAGCAAACACTGTCAGTCTTGCTACACACTGTGTTGTGTTGCAGTTTGGGTATATCCACAAACATCCTCCAAGGCACAGAACGGGGAACATCACTTGAGTGACCCTGAAATGAAAGCCAGCTTGGATCCTCAAAATAAACAAATTAACATAATGCAAAATGACCAAGTTGTTATTATAACACTTGCCTCTTGCTATTAGGCTCCAGTTTCAAAAGCCCTACAAATGTACTTAGCTGTACAAATGCTAAGCAGTCTTCCTAAGTGAATGCCTAACATTATAGCATCATAGAATGGTTTGAGTTGGAAGGGACATTAAAGATCATTCAGTTCTAACCCTCCTGCCATGGGCAGGGATGCCACCCACCAGACCAGATTGCTCAAGGTCCTTTCCAACCAGACCTTCAACACTTTCAGGGATAGGGCATCTCCAACCTCTCTGGGCAACTTGTTCCAGTGCCTCACTACCCTCTGAGTAGTGAGAAACTTTCTTTCTAACATCTAATCTAAACCTATGCTCTTTCAGTTTAAAACCACTGTCCCTTGTTGTGTCACTACATACCCCTATAAAAAGTGCCTCTTGTTTTTATAAGCCCCCTTACAGCACTGGAAGGCTGCTCTAAGGTCTCCCTGGAGCCTTCTCTTCTCCAGGTGGAACAACCCCAGCTCTCCCAGCCTGTTTTCACAGAAGGAGTGCCCCAGCCCTTGTATCATCTTTGTGGCCCTCAGTAAGGTTAAAGGTCTGCCTGTAAGGTATGCAATCAAGACACCCATCTCTGCTTTAGCCCACTCATCCAGAACTCCCTGGGGTGTTCTCACTCCCTGGAGTGAGATATCAAAGGGACCACAGGAGACCCCCTTTTAGCGGCATTCCTCCTTTAAAGCAAGAATATTCTTCATCTCAGTACCAAAAGTGAGATAGGCTGAAACTGGGTCAGCATCTGTGCTGCAGCTTTTACACTTGCTTTTGTAGTTTTTGTCCTAGAATCTTCTACTTAGACTCTGTGCTCCCTGTGGAGTGAGGTCAAGTACATATTTTTATTACAGTATTTAAACCACCCTGAGTTCTTCTGAGTGAATATTTACAGGCAGCTCATTTCTTACTACCTCATCAGTTTTGACTCGTCATGTTATTGCAGTGCCATGTGACAGAGCTGGATGTAGCTGTAAAGCTGACAGGGAGATGCACACTGCTGGAGCTACTCCTCTCTTACACCACATCAACTGGGCACTACACTGACCTGCACTAATGTGGAGCAGAGGTCCAGCCTCCTACCTCCCTCTTGCTTCTCTCCTCCCTTTTCTCTTTGGATGAAATATCCTTGGACTAGGCAGGTGCCTGCTTTGCTCCTTTCCACCCTGGACCCTGTTGCCTGTGAACACTCTTTCAGCTATGTAAACTTTACAGCTGTTTTGGAGGTTTTTTTTGAGCTGATTTTTTCTCTGCATTATTTTTACTTTTATCCCTGCTCTTTAAGTGCAGTATAATGAAAAAGAAAGTCAATGCGGTGTAAATGAAGAAAATATACCTTGAAAGGTATATTTAAAGAAAATCGCCTCTATATAGTTAACACTTCTGCACATTTACACCAGCACTAAAGCTTTGGTTTCCCATGATTGAACAGGTGAAGAAGCTCTTTCCACTGACAAATCTATGTCAGAGCACTCTGCAGCACCCTTATCTATTCTGATTTGCAACCTAGCAATCTCTTTCTGTTATGTCTGATTCTTTATAGTAAAACTAGAATATTCTTATGGTTACTGGCACTATTTTTCTTGTAATGTGATCAACAAAGTTGTTGTGTGTCTATTTGTGAACACTTGCACAAAGTTTTGTTTTACTTTCCTTTTTCAACTAAGCTTGACCCAAATGAAATACAAGTATAAACATCAAACCTGCAAGTAAGGATTGAGAAGCCACAAGGTTCTCCTGCTGTTTATATGTGTGTGAATTACAGTACATCAAGAAATCAATATTCCCTAGATGGTGCTTGTGCCTGGCACTTCATGGTGAACAAACATTAGGTAAGACAATACAAATGGTACAATCCTTATTGATTTCTCTTGACTGTGTAGAATGTGAAAGCTGCAGCCACAGTTAACACTTACTGACAGACTCATCTAAAGTTTCAGTGCCATTTTATATTTTCATAGTTGACCATGCTCAATTGATTCTATTAAGTTGCTAGACACATTTCAAGCCATCTAGATAAGAAGAAAAAGTGCAGTGCCTGGAATGAGATGCTGCTACTTTATGCCTAGCCGGATAAAAAGGTTAAAGGACTAAATTGTGCTTGTATGTTGGAAGGAGCTCTCTTTTATTAGATAGAATTGTTATATTGTGACTGATGGATAGATCCATTTAATTAAGTTAATAAATGAAGAACAGTATATATCAGAAATGCATATGAGGAAACTGTACTGGAAACTCCCAATATTATAGACTCTCCCCAAACAAACAAGAAAAACTCCCTTGTTGCTCTATTTGATTGAAAAAAATCCCTCAGGGAAAAAAAACCCAGAAACTTAAAATACCAAGTTTGGGAATTTTTTTTTCTCCCCGTTTTTCCTCTTGTGACTCATAACACCCAGAGCAATTTATACATTGTTCTTTTTTTCTTGCCAAAAAAGTGAGTTCCTCACTTAAGTCAGGGAACTTAAGGGGTAGGGTAGTATAAGGAATTCTGAGTATCAGGCTATGAGTTTTAGTGCTTTAAAAATCATCTTCTGTTTTTTCTTTTATACACAGAGACCACTTTTAGCAAGGTATCAGAACATGTATTTCATGGTTTCTTACTCTCCTGCTGGAAAAATTTAATAATATGATTGAATTGTTTTGAAAAAGTTGTCAGACATCCATTCTATGGCAGACATTCATTCTATGAATACTAAATGCAGACTGGACTATGGTATACTTAATGTCTTGAGAAAATAATTTTTATGTCTTTTTGGGTTGTGTGGTACACAAAAAAATGCAAATTCAGGAATTAAAAATGGCATAAAGAATGAGGACATGTGAAAGGGTATCATATCAAAACTATATAAAATACAGTCATTGTGTTTTGCCATTGTGTTTCTCTAGAGAAGACACTAACAGCTACAATACAAAACAGTTTACAAGAGCTAAATATTCTGATCCTGAAGCAGCAAACTCTGAAGCACATGCTTTACTTTAAGTGTGTTGTGGCCATACTGATTTTAACAGTGCTGAGCTTTGTTGCAGTCCTAGGAACATAATCAGCACACTCCAAGAGTGGGCCCTCTTTTTCTCAGCATAATCCAGAAAAAAAAAAAAATCAAAGAAAACTTCTGCACTATATGAAATCAGATGGAGGTTACATTTTTCAGATTTCAAATGAACTATTTTTCTTTTATAGAGATTGCCACCTTAAAAAATGGCATGAGTCTATTTGAAAACATCAGGAATAATTCAGTGAACTTTAAAAATACTTTGAACAGTAAGTTTGGAAGATGTTGCTTCCATCTTGCAGAAGTTTCCTGTATTTGAGCATGTCAATATAACTCACTTTTTCAGTGACACTGCCTAGAGTTTTCTTTAAAATTCTTTTACCAAAAAAGAAACAAGTTTTTCAAAATTACATAAAATTCTGTTAGATCATGAGACAACTACAGAGTGTTTTTCATATCACGAGCTTTCTATTTCCCCTATAAAATAAGAGACGTAATTAAAGATGAGTTAAGACTTTGGTGAAAATCTAAAGAGCATCGGCAAATCTGAGCACTGCTCAGCTTTTCAATTGCTTTTCTACTTCTCAGTTCTTTTAAATGGTTTTCTATGGCAGGAACATTTTTCTTAATTAGTCACAGCTAATTACTGTTCTGGCATAGACAAGTAATCAGAAATGTCAGAGCTGCAAGGCTACATCTCCCTAATCCTTTGATAATAATTTAGCCTCCTGGGAGGGCCTCAAGCTGCGGTAAGTAGTGGCTGACAATAAGGCAAAATTAGGTGGGCAGCAGACCATTAGGATAGAAAAATAAAAAGCACTACCAAATCCTGCTGAGCACCATCAGGCAACTAACTACACTGCCAGATGAGGTGCCTGTTTAAGCCTGTGTTGTTAATTAGCTGATTCTACCAGACCTGCCACATATGTCCAGGTGCATCATGCAAAGATGTGTATTTCTGGGTTTGCGCCAAAGGACAATTTTGCACTGTGATCAAATTTCAAGAATCTGAGAAAGAAGCCCACATATTTCTTGAAGATTACTCTGAGTTATCAAAGAAATAGGAAGATGAACAAGCTACAATCCATTTTTGTTGAGTATTTTTTAAGCAATTAGGCACGGTTCTCTCATGTTTCTCAGAGGTTAATACAAACACAGCTTTTGATTCAAATGTGGCCTTTAACCAAGTAGATCTTTTGTCAAATCACACACTTGCAAATAATTACATAACAACAAAAGTGGAGATTACTTATTAAAATTAGCGTGACAGGAAGTAATTTGAGAATAAGGGAAAAGAAATCACAATTGAAATTTTCTAGAAAAAGCTCTGCTGAATACTAAATGTTACAAAAATAGTGCTTTTGGATAGACATAAGCAACACAAGGAATTGGTACTACTGAAAACTTAATTTAAATTAAGTGTTCCTCTTGGTTGTGTAACACCATGATTTGCACATTTTTAAACACTTTTTTTTTTGTAATAGGTCAGAAAACCAATTGAAATTAGGCAATTGAATAAAGCATTTGGCAAACAGCATGAACGGCAAACAGAAATTAGTCAGCTGAGTACTTCTTATCTCCATTTAGCCATTGAGCAGAGCACATATAATAATAACATTAGAAGAATAATTAAGGCCTCAAATAATCTCAAGCACATCATTGAACTTGAATTGTCCATCCCTGCTACTTAATGGAAAATAAAAATAATGGTTGGAATATGGAAACACCACTAGCTTTTGATAAACATTCCAGACAAAATACAAGCAGTTTTTCAACAGAAAAAGAATATCACATTACATCCGAACCTTTGAAATACAAAAGCCAAAACCAGCTATGTAAATCTGGAGTGCTTAAGCTTTTAAATTGCTCATAAAGATGTTCAGTCTTTCTACACTCCAAAGACAGTTTTATGAGTTCCCTGCCATATGCAACTCTCACACAACTTGTTGAATTGCTACCTTACACAGCCTCCAGGAAGTCCTCCCACATGGGCAGTCCCTGCAAAGTCAGCAGGAATACTGCATCACACCACACCCCACCACACCACACCAGTTTAGCACTCAGAGGAGATGGGCAGTCAGGGCCAAAGCCAACATCTGCTCACAGATGCCATCTTGTTCAAGATAACTATGGGCACCACTTTGCCAGTGCTCATCTTTCCAGGATGTGCACTGTGACTATTTTAAGTGTTTATGGAACACTTGGGAAGAGGTTTCCCAGAAATTATAGCCTAAAAAATTGGAAACCATTTCAATTGTTTCAATGGTGGAACACTGATGCATTAAAGCTGTTCTCTGAAACCATTCTTTATTTCTCAGAGCAGTAATCACTTATTGCATAAAGATTTCATTGCACATATAGTCTTAACAAAACTGTAATCATACATCTGTTTACAACATAAGTTTTCCACAACAGACATAAATAGAACCTGCTAGATAACGCTCTCAATGATGAATACACCAAGAAAGAATCTGAAGCAAAAATGTCCAGAATGATTTTTTTTTGAATATCCATACTTCACGTGCAATTCACAGATACAAGAAAGTAAGAATCTACCCAGGTGGCACTTAGGAACTAGATATTCCTACATGTACTTCTACATTAGAAAGTAAGTATTGCATCAATGTTTTAGGTGAGTTGTAGGCAAATTTAAAAAATGTTTTTCAAGAAGTTTGTCAAAAAAATCCAAATTTGTTTAAAGGAAATAGTATTTAATTTACAAGTCTGATGTATATTAAAATGCTTAGGAGTTCAAGATTTATTAGTCCCATCTTAAAAATTCTAGTAGGAACATGAATCTAAGTCTAGTCAATGGGAATAACCTGGCATGTTTATGGACACAGCACTGCATTTATTATAGCTAACGATAAAAGGCCTATTGATTTTGAGAAGGTAGAACCAGATCCCACACAAATTTCATAGTTGGATATTTTAAAATTCGATCATTTTGTGATCAGATACACAGCACTGTTTTTTGATAGGCTGCACAGATGCTCTTACACTATCCATGAAACAGATTATCTTTATAAATAAGAGAGGTATTAATAAGAATTATTAATATTCTCTATTTATTTTAGGTTTGTGTAATTATACTCTACATATTTAATTTTTCCATTCACCAACTTAATTTGCTGTCTTTTCTGAAAACAAGTACTTTAAAAATTATTTACAAAAAAATAAAACTAAAGTAATATACTGTTTCTAAAACATTAACCCAGAGCAACTGCAGGGCTTAATCATATGCAATAGATTACAAACGTTTCAAGTGCTCTCTAAGAAATGTGATGTTAAAAACAAATAAACACTATTCTCCATCCCCCTAATGCCCTCAACTGGTACTGCATGAGAGTAGGAAATAAATGTCCTGAATCCCTGTGACAGAAGGAATTTGACAAGCAAAATTCTTAGCTGATTTTATGAAGAAGACCATGTCCCATACTGGAAAGGAAGGCAAAAATTCCCATGTCTTTGATAAATTGAGCAAGTGAAAGATCTTTGTGACTTCAAACCTGGTGACTAGTTTTGAGAACAGGAAGGCAGCACACTCACCTGGGAGAGGCCAATGCTACCAAGAGCACCTGGACACATTACTCTGCCTGCTGTCTCTAGTCCTTCTGGAGGAGGTAATAATGAAATGTATCCAGAAGCTGAGTTGTTCAGTGGAAATGAAGGAAAAAAAATTCTTCCTTGGTTCTGCTGCATGATCAGCAGATGTACTGAAGATTTAAATGGTTTTAAAATGGTGCAAAAAAAGCTACCAGCCCAGCCTTTTTTCAAAGTCACTGGAGATTTGAACCTCTTTCATATTTAAGGCTTCATATCACAAGCTTAAGTTCCATTCTCCTTATTTTCGTATTTTGTATAGCAGGGCACTGCTTTTATAGGCTTAGCAAACACTGCCATAAAACACCACATATTTTTTTGTCTTCTTTCCAATTTGAAACTTCTCAGGTAGATTGAAAATGTTACAACTCCTAGCCTTAAAATATTGTGACTCACTGGCAGGCATTTGTACTTGTATCAATATTAAATTTAAATGATCTTTGTTATGTACATAACTTTGTGTGATAGACATGCTGTTCACTTGGTCACCATAATAGCTATTAGCATACAGCAGCCCTGAATCAAGTCAGTGACATCTGGACAAAAATAGTTGGCAATTATACATTTTTGGGGGGTTAAAAGAGTGTCTCAGGCCTGATCTTCTTTATACTTATAACTAAGACCTCTAGCATACAGAACAGTCAGGTTTTTGTTATTCTGGATGAGGTATTTCCCTGGCTGAAGTACAGGGAAGTGTACTTCTCCTCTTTCAATTGGCTGATGTTTAATTAGCTGAGACTAATTCAAGGTGTTTTAAGGGGAAAGCAACTGTGATCTAAAACTCTAGCCAGTCCAATGGCCTCAAGCACTTTTACATAAAAATGTGAATATTTTATCCTTTCTATTGAAATATAAATTGATAGATTTGAATTTATAAAAAGAATACCTAGGTTTTCCTAAATCGATAATTTAAAAAAAACCTTCAAAAATCATTTGCAAAATCTTGCTTAGTCATAATGTTCTAAATCTGAATGAATGTCAGGAAAGGTGAATTAACAGAGTGAGATAACTTTGTTTTAGATTTCCACATGCTATGAGCTTCCATATTTGCTAATGCTTTTTAAATGCTGCATCTGCCCAATCAATTATTATCTCCCAGTGTGATGTTACATGGAAATGTGACACCACCACATAGAAAGAAAAATAAAGACACAAATAGATATCTGATACAAAAAATACATATTATGTATATATTTTTTCTTTTCTTACAGGTACAAGCATTGATCACAGCAGCATACAATGTATACTATTGAGCAAAAAGGGACAAAAATGGGTTTGCAAACTCAAAGGCAAGTGCTGTATCAGAACCTGTGTCCACACAGGAGATGTTTTCTTGTGCTGAAAAGCTTAATTACTGAAATGAAATTCATTTAAAGCCATGTTTAAGCCATGTTAAACCTAAGTCCTACTGAAGCCCTGTCCTTGTGTTAGTGCTAAGCCAAAATCATGCCAGGAACTGTGCTGGTGACTTAACGGTGTGGAGGATCCCTGGACAGTTCTCAGGCCTTGGCCAGTGCCCCACATTGACACAGCCTGAAACACAGTCCCATCCCACTGCATCAAAAAAGTCATCGTGGTCTCCCTACTGAGAGTTAGACTTGGCCTTAGGCAGATAATTTTATTAACATTCAGGAAATGACAACATAAGCAAAAAATAACCCCAAAGAAAAACAAAAAAACAGAAACTTGAAAATGAAACATATGCTTGCAGATTCATTGCAAAAGCAAACTGAAGCAGAAGTTGCTAATATGGTTTTAGTACTTTGTGAAGGCGCCAGCTGGATGGATGAAAATTTTTCTACCCCTGCAGGGCATCAAAGCTTTTATAAAATCATTCTTTTCACACATATTAACACTTAGCTTATTAAAACAGATGATACTTTTTTTTTTCTTTTCTTTTTTTTTTTTTTTTAAAGATGTCTGGGTGTGTCTGGAAATATAAAATCTGAGAGTTAAGTCTTATTTTGACCACCTAGTCTAACAAACAACACTGACATGACATACCATGGCTGAGAGTCTGTGTTATGGGACCTTCTGTGACTGCCACAACTGTAGTGTCACAGTAAAGGCTGTGAATTGCTGTTATGAAAACATTTGCTGTAACTTGCATAATTAAATGAAACTGCCAGCAAAGCTTTCTAAAATACTTAGGAGATGACATAAATAAATACATTTCAAAGTCTATATCATGTTCCAGAATTACTTTTGTAATAAATTCCATTCCACAGTGTTAAGAGTTGACTTCTTTTCCTATTCAAATTCCTATATAATTGTGACTGAGATAAGTGTCAAGTAAACTGAACCAAGCTTATAATTAAATAGCGTTAATTTTACATATATTTTACATGTGTAGTGCTTTAAATTTATACAGAAGGTACTATTTCAGCTGCCTACAGCTTCTCCTTCAGGCAATTAAGAAAACGACACACTAGACATAAATTAGTAGTCAGAACTTGAACGAACTGAAATGTGATCATTTCTAACAAAAAGATGAGGAATCAGGGCAAAGGAATGAATGGAAGAAGGCTGCAGAAGTTATTACCAAAGCTGAGGAAAATTATTGCCTGCATCTTGAGGATGAGGATTACTCTGAACTTGCAGAAGTCAGATTAGAACTTGGAAAATTAGTTTGAAAATTCAATAAATGTTTATAAATGTCAGCTTTAAGAAATCAGAAGTCTTAAACTGTAAATCCATAAAACAAAATTCTAAAAGTCATTCCCAAGTAGTACTGGTCAAACTCACAGAAGTACCTGGCATCTGTGTACTCTTTCCTCATACAAGCAGGTAGTGATATGTAAAAGTTCTTAACTTAGGGAAATTTGGTCTGCAATGGAATCCACAAACCACACCAATTCAATTCTCTCCATTAACAAATTAAAAATCAAGATGGAATATAATTGTACTACGCACAGTGGAAAAATTACTATTTCAAATAATAATATTCTACCAATTTTATTTCTATCTTCTAGCACTTAAAAGTTTCACATAGAAAGTTTTTAAAGAAAGGCCACCCTTGACATCTGAAGCTTGTAAATAATGAGCAAAAGAAAAAATTATCAACTGAGAAGAATATCTAAAAAGCTTGCTGAACACCATCAAAGTCTAGTTTATCCCTACTAAAATAGTAGTGATACCAGCAAACTTTGCAAGGCTAGTTACTTACATCAAATAACTTCTCTATGTACATTTCCTCATTGACCTTTTCTCGAAGGATATCCTGGTTTTGACGAACAAACATAATGTAGGTGTCTGCTAGATCCATTCCTGGTTTCTGTGAAGACAAAAAGAAATGGGAGAAAGTAATGGGAAGGGAAAGACAAACCTCTAAACAACTGAGACTTAGAAGAAGTTAAATATAATGAAAACAAATATTACAATGTTCATACATGTACAAACTGTATTAACAAAATCTGCCATGAATTCTGGGTTAGTTAACATGTCGAGGAGGTTTCACTACCAATGTTTTAATTTATGAATGCTCTGAGTCATACATCTACACTGCCATATGCAGTTGAATGAAGTCTTGGCTCTGGCAACATCAATGGCAAACTCGGACATCTTCCCCTTTTTTTGGTAGCAAGCCACTCCAGCCTGAGTGTGGAGATCCAAATCCTGCTATCACATCCAGAAAATGCTTTAAAAAGCATTCAATTCCTTTTTCACTGCCTAAGATTTCTTCTAATTTACTTTCAATGTACAGCTGAATTTTGTGTTTGATGTTAGCTTCACCTAACTGCAATTCAAACAAAGCTCAAGCACATTCCTGGGAGCAAACAACATAAAAAGGCTCTTTTGAGTGTAGTCCTGTACCCTCATATTTTGTAAACTTGCACTGGTGCTGTCAGCCCAGAAAATGGCTAGGGGAGGAGCAAGGACCAGAATTTTTCCCTTCTTGTACCAATATATGCTCTGTATGAATAGCAGAGCAGGCAGAATTTTTATACTACACCCCAAAACATGAGCCAGGCTAGGATATGTTGATTGTATGTGATACTATAGCTGTACAGGCAAAGTGGTGGCTGAAACTGCTCTCTCCTCTGCATTGCTCCAGAATCCAGCTGCGATTTCTGGATCTCTGTAGTCATGGAAAGCTGTTCCACAATAACACTCCTAACAGCCTGCAACTTGCCCTTTACTGGTAGTGTATGCAGAGCTGGTAAGGAGTTCACTTTTTTCTAATGGTCTAAGACTTTGGAAACAGGCACTTCAGGAAGTCTTCTGCAAATGACTGCTCTGTGAACAAGCTTGTATAAGTATTACTTACTGCCAAACAATAGCTTATAACATTCCTGGTGTGCAAAAGAATGATAAGTTTTATAATACTTTATAGTAAGCCTTAACATGGGCCTTAACATTTATAAAGGATCTAGATTTTGCTAAGACTCCATACAGAATAATTAATAGTTCTATGGAAGAAAGACAAAAGCAGTTATACACAGCCCCTGAATTACAAAGCATAAGACAAGTCTACTTCTCCGAAACTGTTATTGTCTGAAAATAGGATATGAAAAACACTGTAAAATGTTTAGCATATTTTAAAAGCCTGTATGCATGAACATGCTATTGTAGTTAAAATATTAACATATCATTTTATATTTAGGCTTCTTTCCTCATCTGCAAGTGAATATTCAACTTTAAATTTTTCTTATTTCTTATTATCTTCTATATAATATTTTGAAATGTATATGAACAGGTCTGAGCACAAGAGGGAAGGAGAGGTGCAACATTTTAGCATACTAAAACTTGTCCAGAAACTGCTGTTATCCTGTTACAGTAACAGGATGACAGCATTCTTTCCTCAAAGCTGCAGTGAGTGAAACCTCCTGGCTTATGAGGTTCAACTCTTTTTACCCTGAATCTACCACAGACAAATAGAGGCACATGTTCCAAAATAAAAAGACTTTCTTCTTCATTTATCCATGTGCATGTATGGCAGTTTCATTTTTGGAAAGTAACCATGAAATGTGGAATGATGGCCAGCTTTAATACTTCTAGCATCTCCAAAACTCACAGTGAAAAACTGAAATATCTTCTACATTTTGATTGGTTGTTCCAGAGGCAATCAAAGCTCATTGAAAAAACTTGTAAGCATCTATATATGCTTAGATGAAACTCTTAAGAGGAAAGCAGGACCATTGATATTTACATCTGCATCCAATACCTAAATCCTAAGCATAGAATAAAAAATCTAAGACTTCAATAGACAAAACATTTTCTGTTAGAAAACCTGATTGACAGAAATCAATAGGTCTCCTTCATAAAAAAGTAGCCTCAGTAAAATATGATAGAAATGTTTTCATATTAATACAAATCACAAAGTGAAGCAGTTTTAAAACAGAAAACTCCATATTTTACCTTAGTATAATTATTTGTGACATCACAAGAGAATACAATTAGTGTTGAAACCTTATGTACTTTCTAAAACCTGATACACAGTTTATAGGAATTGGACTAGAGTAAACTTGGAGGAATAATGGAAAAATATTTTAAAATCTTCAGAGATGGGTGAAGGAGATAATCCAGTAAGTGAAAGGCTGATGATAATTCTTGAAGATATACATTCAAATGTATTAATGAATCTTCCACTGAATTCTAAAACCTAGTGGTTCTGCAATTAACAGAATATCTTCTTTTACTAAGTTCAATAAAAAATGTTCATCTTGCAGACAGCCAAAGTGAGAAGAGTAACATTTCCCATCAGCATTAACTTCCTTATCTTTGAGATGTTTACCTAGTCTTGAAGCTGTGACATATGGGAATTTCACACCTAGTGAATATATTTTCATGTAGCTTGTGGCACAGGAGTGTAATCATTAAAAGAATATACACAAGTAAGAGTAATTGCAACAGCTGGTGACATTTACCAATTAGAATTACAGTTCTTTAAAACACTTTATCCTTCTTAATGTGTGCAGGATAATTATCTTTGAAATCGCTGTGGAAAAAAAAAATTAATTTTCCTTTTAAACAGTGTCTGACTACAGTTAGAAGTAAGTCTGGGTAAGGCAGATTATCAATACTCCAAAGTATGTCTGTTTTAAACCTTACCAAAATCATTGAACGTTAATCATCTTTACTCATGGTGGGCAAAGTACACATTAAACACTGCATGAACCAACAGTATATCAAATACTTCATTATCTCTTCATATTGCATGCATTGAATTGATTTGTTCTCTCCAATCATGTGGAAGAAGAAAAGAAAGCTATTATAAGCATCAAAGTAGCTTTAATGCTGTATATTTAATGTTTTAACTTTTTAAATAGTGATTATGTATTATTTAGAAACTTAATTACACTATCCTCTATTGATCTGTTTTAAATTATTAAGAATCAGAAAAAACCCAAGTTAATACAGAATTAAACAAACAAACAACAACTAAGAAGTTTCATGCACCTTAGAAGACAAACAAATAGAAACTGAGATATAGTTTAAATAACTGTCAGAGGGTGCATTTAATTGAAAATTTAAAAATCTAAAAGCATTCCAGTCTTCACATCCATACTCAAAAAAAAAAAAAAAAAATCTTCTCTGAATCTCTGGCAGAACATCTGCTGAAGTTAATGAGAGTTATTTGTGCATCTTTGAGAGAAAAATTTAAGCTAGTATGTTATCCAGGTAAGTATAAAAAAAATATTGTCTGAAAGTTTCCCCAAGAAAAAAAAGTGGGTTTTTTAATGATAGATAGAAAGTTATTATAAGTTTGTTTTATTCAGAATGGCAGACAAGCTGTTTTGCCTATCTGAAAATGAAAGAGAAGCAGACAAAGAGATGAATAGAGAAACTGGAAACACAAAGACATCAAATAAAATACCAGGAAATTAAGAGTTGTAAATAGGGTTACTTTGTCGCTGGTTACACAAGTAACTGAATACACTGGCGAGTGAATGAGTTTAAACAAGGGTGTAGGCTTCAGGACATTCTTTTTTAGGGTTAATCACTAGTTAACCTGGCAAGATGAACGTGCTGTTTGGGGAAAAAAAAAAAATTAAAAATCCTTGTTAATTATATACTGCAAATGCTCTTACTTCCTGCTGCTGCACCTAATCCCACAGGTGCAGGTTGTCTCTTCCTATTCACTGGTAGGTGGGTCCCGACCGCCAGGCATTTTTTCACAGGAATAAATTCAGATAAAAAAGAAACAGCCTAATTTTTCCTCATTTGAAAGGGAAAACAGTATCATAGTATCTATTTAACATGGAGGTAAATATTAAAATACATTATTTCAGTTTCCAAGATGTTGTAGAAGCTGTTTTATGGTTGACATGCATGGCTCCCACTGACAAAATTTGCCTGAAGCACCTAGTAAAAGGTAATGCTGCATTGCCTTAATTTCCAGGCATTCAAATACTTTGCTGCTGAAAGATTTCAACACTGCCACTAATATTAGGCATTTTCCTACAGGCGAGGTACACCTAAGTTTCTGAACAGCACTTTGCAATGCAACAGTTTGGCATAAATCTCAGTGAAAATCATGTACATTTGTAATAATTGACTTATGTTTACTCTCACTTTGGCATTTGTCACAGGACACTTCTTAGCATCAGAGAGTATTAAATGAACTTCTATTACCAAAAAACAAGAAATCATACTCGACCCACTACACTAGTTTTATTGAGTTGCTATCCTGCCAAAGCATTAATGTTTCAAAGGTAAGAACAGATGCTAGAGACTAACTAAACAATAACAAAATTCATCCAGTTTTGTGTTTGCTCTCCTCTCCACCTCTTTCCCCTGCCTTGCATCCTGGAGGGAGTAATTTTAAGTACAGCATGGTTGTAACAATGCAATGAAAAGGAGTGATGAGCTGGAGGGGGCTATTGTGAGGAACACAGGAGCTCCTTATTCAGTGTCCACTGTTAAATGAAAGAGCATGTTGAAAAATTTCACTGCCTGAAAGTTCTTCACTAAATACTGCAAGGCTTATCACTTGCACTTTGGATTTACAAAATTAAAATATCATTAAAATACTTTTGGAATAAAAACTACTTGTATCCATGGCTAGATCATCATCCCCATTATTTCTTATGAAATGGAATACATAAACCAGGAAGGAAGGTGCACCATTTGCATAATCAGTCTATTAAAAAGCTAACTTTTTAATTTCACATGGTTATAAAATAAATTATTTTGTTCAAATTAAAAAATGCAATACATTTTCTCTCGCTTGAAAACATCTTGAAATGAAACAGAAACTTTGGCAAAGAGGAAATGTGTGCATTTTGAGAAGTGATATGGAAAACTTAAACTGTGTTACTGTGATACTTTTCACATATATACAGTATCATTGCATTCATGGGTTAACACAGGCATGCAAATGTCTGCACCAGGATTTTGATTCTTAGTGCAAAAGGTCTTCAAATCACTACAGCCCCTATGAAAAAAATTGGTATTAAAATGTGCTTTCTTTTTTTCCTCCATAAAGTTACCTTTTACTATGCAATTTTACTATGTGATATCAGCTTTCCTACTGATTAGTAGTCATCCTTCTGATTGCCATTTAAGAGGTATCTCAGAAATACTGCTGACTTAAAACAGATGCTGCAGGGCTTTCCCTCCAATTCTACAATAGCTTGTTTTCACAGATCAGAGGACAGAAGGGCCAGTTCCTAGGTCTGAGTGTACAGAGGAGGAGGAAGTCAGGAGAAGCCCTAAGCATAGAACCCCTTATGTGGTCCATTTTTTAAAAATAGAGTTCTACAAGAAAATCCAGCTTAAAAATGACTACTACTGTATGGCCACACCTGAATAAACACTTATTTACCTCAAAAAGGTTTTGCTTAAAATCAGCTAAACGAGTCCATGCAGTACAAGTGTGGTATTTGAAAATGAAGTTATCTGGATGTTCCCCATGTGTATCTGCCTGGTAGGAGGCAGAGTTCCTTCTTTGGCCTCTACAAGACTCCATAAGTCAAATGCTGGCACATGTGTGAGGCCCCTTTTCATACCTTTGATCCCCACATAAAGGCAGGAGTGGAGCGAGAGGGCTGGCATTGTGCGAGCTGTGCACTGCTGTCAGCCCTGGCTCCTTCAAATGGCCTCTCTGCACTTGCTATGACAGGTGGCCCATATGAAGAGAGGGAGGATTAGGTTCCTTCTGTGCCCTCCAAGTAACTGGCATAGATTACTGGCTCCTACAAAGGGATTTAAACATACCTTTCTGAACAAAAAGCAATATATACATGAGCATGTAACTGGATGCTCAATTTGTATGAGTAATTGCTCTAGTTGAATTTGTCAATGCAGCAAATGTGTGTAGAAATGACCAGCTAAAGACACAACCATTTGTATGCAAAACTGACTTACATTACGAGAAATTGAACACAACAAAATTATATACATGATTAAGGAATAATGATCATTGGAGAGTAACAACATACTTTTTTTTAATCTCAATTTTACTGCATTCTTTCCCTATTCTCACTAATTAACTGGCTTTGTGAATAGAATAGTAAAAAAAAAGGAAAAATATTGGGTTGTACTCCTACATCTCCTATAGATTGCTTGGACTTTAAGAAAAACTGGAAAAAGATTATAGTGGATATGGATGAGTTGTGTATTCAAATCAGCTTCTGCATTCCCAGTTAGCAAAACATAGCATTAAAAAGAGAAACAATGTCATCCTTCACACACTACTTGTAACATTTGTGTTATTTTACTTCAAACATTTGGTTTCTTCCACCTGCACAGCAGCCACTTTTTTTTTTTTCCACTGCAGAGCCTTGCTTACTATGACAATTACCAACAGGGAGAGTGCAAGAGCAACTAGATTTTTTCATTATTTTTAGGAAATCACAAGACATCATTGTTATTATTCCTAGTCTGGGTAATTTTGCACTATTGCTATTATTTCTGTCGGTGTTTCAATTACCAAAACATATGCAGTGTCCATATAGCCCTCTATGCATGGTTGGGGAAAGCAATGAGAGCTTCTTGGGACTGCATATGTCCCACTTCTTGAAGGGCATTCTGAGAAACTGAGGCTTATATTGCATGTTTTCTTAAACAGTTAAAAAAACTCCACAAAACCACTTCTTTTTTTTTTTTTTTCATTCTCTAGGGTGTAATTAAACATAATTCTTTAACAAGATTAATGAATAAAGGGGTAGACAGCAAGGGTAGGTAGCAGTTTTACTAACCTATCTGTCAAATGAACGAGAAGTCTGTGTCTATTTTTTCCACCGTGGCCCTGAGAAATATAGGAATGCTATCTAGGGAGTGTGCATCTCCATGTTCAACTATTTATTGTCTAAACCCTCTCTCAGTATTAATAGAATTAACCTTTTCCTCAAAATGACCAAAAATCATCCAGGAATGTCTTCCTTTCTTTTGAATAATTTACTAATTTTTATTTACTTTCATTTAACATTTTAATGCCCTTTACCCCTTATCCTCCCTCTAAAACATTTTGCTCAGTAGTACCTTAATTTTTTCCTAACATCTTTTTTTTGCCTAGTTACTTTCTTTTTATTTCACTACAAACCAGGACATTTTTCACTGTTTGCCAAATCCCGGTAATCAAAGATCAAAAACTCTGTCAAATCCACCCACTCAAACAACCCCCCCAAACCCTCTGTCCCCCCCTCCCTTCTCCCCTAGATGCACCAAGTGATCTCACTCAGATGGAGGTGGGGCACAGGGGCAGAATGCCATTGTCTAACACACTGCAAGTCTGCACATATTAGCAACTACATCAAAAGAAAGGGCTGGCTGTGGTCACTTTCAAATAACTTTCACACATGCAGCTATATGGTAAGGGAGGACAAGAAGAAATTTTACAACGTATCAGGTCAAAATAAAACCATGAGACATTTAATTAGCTTCAGTGCAGGCTTGCCAGGTCACCATCACACTACCAAGAGCTCAATGTACATTCCTCCCTGGGTGCTGCCCCTCACTCCACTTCTCCCTTTAGCTGTGAGCCCAGGGGATGACCTTGTGATGTGATGACTTTCAGCCTCCTCTTACAGCTGGAATTTTTTACTTTGACATCTGGTGATTGTAGGCCCTCTTCAGACTGGACAGCTGCTGTCAGCTGGGACAGTAAGAGCTCTTGGCCTCAACTGCATCTTCACAACAAAAGAATGTTAAGAAGCAAAAGCAATCCTCAGCCTATGAAAACCTTTCAATCCAGGTAAAAAGACCTCCAGAATTTGGAAAAATCTTTGTTTGGTCAGATCCACAGCTTCCCTGAGGCACAGTTTACATTTGTAGTCTACAGCTGTGGAACTACAATCCAGTTTAAATCCTTGGCTGTGGGAAAGGTGTGTGAGAAAGCTGGGAAGTGAAGACAGTGTAATAATACAAGGATCTTGATAGCCTGTCAATAATCTGGTTCTTTCTTCAAGCCAAGCACCACCATTCAGTGAATGTGAGATGGGCAGTGGGGCTCCAGCAACCATCTCCCAACTCACCTCCCTCTTTCTCTGGAACAGTGAGTGCATCCCTGTGTGACCTGATTTGCAATATTTCCCAGAGCTTGTGGCAAAAGTATTTTTCAGCCTCATTTTTAATGAACTTCAACATCAATGTATCCAGGCCAATGGTAAAAGACTTTGATGTCTCCTCCTCATAGATATGTAATTTTGAGAGTGTTCCATATTACTTGAAAGAAGCCAATGAATTTCTAGTTTGTCCACTAATTTTTTCTTTAAGCCTTTGGGTCTTAAGTGTCTCAATAAGGACCTTTTGTGGCAGCTACACAGCACAATATATTACCAAAAGGTAAACTAAATTAACTGGATTTGATATGGGGTCATTCCTTTGAATGAAAAACAGCCTACTTTTTCTTTTTTTTATTAAACGAAAGGGCGTGTACAAAGGTAAAAAGCCCTAGGTAACAAAATAAAAAAAAAAAAAGTCTGAAAACATCATCTGAAAACAACAGAAATGTTAGAATTTATCTTATTAATAAAACAAACATAAAGACAGCAAAATAACAAATTCCATAAACGGAAATGTTTCCTTTTATTTAACAAGCATGGATTGAAAAAAAAAATCATTTTAGCTTGCATTTTTCAGGATAGAACTGCTGAAGGTTTTGCTGGCCACTACACAATTTAGCATGGAATTAATCTATATTTTACTTTAATATTTTTCATTTATGTAATAATTGTCACTTATGTAATAACCCTAGGCTTTTTTTGTTGTGCTTGGAAAATAAGATTTTTTTAGAACTGCATTAAAAAGGGATGAGAATACAGATATGAGAGAACAAGGGATACTGACAGTGAAAATGACAACATTACATAACTTTGCTTATTTAAAGAGAAGATATTCTACTCTCATAAAAATATTTTAACAGCTGAATTTTGCCTTTATCTATAAAAGAACTGCAACAGTTGCCCCTTTATTTTTTACTTTTAGCACACAAACATTGCACAAACAATGGTAAATCAAATAGAGATTAAGCAAGCAAGGGGTTAAAAAACCAGACCTGAGTCCTGAAGTAAGAAATCAAGAATTAATGGATATTCACGTATGATGCTTTTACTTGTTGCTTATACTACACATTTGAACAATTTATCCCCACAAAAGAGTATCTAAGTTACAATCCTCACTCTTCCACAACTGAAAAAGTGCATTGAGAATAACCTTTCCACAGTTTACTCTGGGAGTTACGTATTGCACAAGGGAAATGAAAACATCCTCTCAGGGTTGTAGTGGCTGTTTAAATACTCTATGTAAAGCTGTAATGAATCTCTGTAGGAAAGCAAAATGTCAACAATAAAAAAAAATGTGAGCCAAAGCCCCCCTAATTTCTGAATTATTATGAACAATAGAATAAATTAATCTAAAAGGGTTATACTTACCGGAACATCAACATATTTGGCAGCTGCTTTTACCTTTAGAAAATTAAGCATAAAACACACAGTAAGTACTAATTACTACAAATTGCACACAATTTCAGAATTATGCACATAAAGAAGAACAGAATCTTTGAGAATCCAAACACTTACAGTGAATGAAACTAATGATGAGAAGAAAGTACCTTCATCGTATCTTGACAATTTGGACAGCACACCTTCTAACACTGAAACAACCTGGAGGAAAAGCACAGACAAAAATCTCAATGCCAACTGTGAAAATTAAATATTTGGAATAAGAGTGTGAAATTTCTTCCTCATATTTGTCTTATCAGCAGGGCAACATGAACTGTAAATCTGATCACTTTCTCCACCTCACAAAGTGCTGAAATCAAGGATAACCTTTCTGCAGCTTCACTTAGTAAACAAACAGATGGAAACTGCTGAACCGCTGCAGAAATAGAAACCCAACCCGAAATTTCTCCTGAGGTGGGCCTGCTTCCAACACAACACTGCTGCCTCTGCAATATGGTTGAATATAGCAGTGTGTGTACTCAGCACGTATTCTGGATAGAAATCACACATTATTTTCTAGGTCCACAGTTTCAAAGATCATGGAGCACAATTGCCATAGGTGGTGATTGTGATACCATGTTTTTCTTATCTTTGCTATTACATAGAAAATCAGCTCTGATTTCACCTGAAGTGTAATAGCACTGGATTTCTGTCAGCAGCATGAGCTGTTGAAGTGCTGCTCCATGGCCAAGAAGGAGACAAGAAGATGTATGCCACAAGTCTCTGACATGATGTGGTTTCTCTCCCCTGGACTTTCACCTGCTCTTGTCTGAGAAGTGTGACTCCTCAGTAAGAGATATGAAGAGGTGTTTTGGTCAAAATTTTTTTCTGACCAAAAAAACTCCAACTTATTAATTTCATTAATTACTGCTTTAATGTTTAAACTCCCCCAAATTTGTCTTAAAGCAGACAAATTCCCTTTTCACTTCCCTCTGTGATGTTATGTTGCTAAAGTAATTCACAATAAATAACATAAAATATCTGTCAGCCATTGTATTCATACACATTTATTTTACACATATAAATTGCTTTCCAGTTTAAATAAAGATTGTTTTAAAAGTCATCCCTTGCTCCCAATACAGTCATTCCCACAACCAAGAGTATCATTTTATGAGTGTGAGGACAGAACAAAATTCCATCTGGCATGCTGTTAATGGGCCCTGTAACAGTGTCACAACAGTGTCACCTCCAGAGGAACTGAGATCATCACTTTACAATAAGCCCTGATCTTAACAGTTCAAGGAGCAGGAGTGAGTGCAAACCTACATTTGTCATTTATCAATCTAACCTGTCATATTTACAGTGATTAATTAAGACACTGGTACATAGGTGCCAATCAAAGAATAAATCCACATCACGAGAGTGGCAGTTCTTTCTGCACCCGTTTTCTCAGACCAAATACCAGCTTTCTGCTTTGCAGTTGCATGCCTGTGAGAAGCTGCTGTTCATACTTTAACTCATTTTTTCTGGTTGACAAGGATTCTTTCTGCAGAAAAGTGTTCAACTTTATTGGGCGAAGATTGGCTAAGGAAAAGGCTGATTTCAGAAACAACATGGTGTCCGCTGTGCCTACACACAAATCCAATACAAGAGGGACACAAAATAACAGAGAGCAAAACATTTCGGCGTCAAGGATGTCTGTTTAAACAAAAGGCTTAGTTATGTAGCTGGAAACTTGTTTTCCAAGATGTCAGTGTACAGACTTGTGAATTGGTTACCCTGAGACACACTGTGCTTTGTTTCACTCTCCTGTGCACTGTCCTGATTCCTGTGATTTCTTGAATGCTTTAGACTGGTATGTCTTGTGTAAAAACTGTCCAGCGCAGTTCTTAAGAAGTAAAACCTCACTGAATGAGAAGTATTCTTTTCCGTTTCAAAAGTGACTTGCAGCTAAAAACAATGATTGAAACACTTATTCCACTGAGGCACAAAGGAGGTAATAAAGAGGTAAAGGCTGGAAAATAATGGAAATATATTAGATGTAAAAGATGAGTGCATATGGCTATCATGCACATTGATGTGCATTTTTTCTGGCCAAAACCTAGAGCTAAACCTCAGCCTTTCTTTGTACCCTCAGAAGCTTTCTGCCTTGAAACAGAAGTAATCAGGATGGCACTGGTATTTCACATCTTAAGTGAGGAGACACTGGATAAGCTTCCAGTGATCAGCCAATGACATGGAATATTTGCTTCCTGTTTTGAGATTTCAGCCTCTGGTACTACTGTGATTACTAATAATGCAAATCCCTCTGTATTGACAGCAGTTGTCTCTACAATTTACTGTACACACATCCAGAAGGAATATGACTGTATTCTTCCTTTTTTATAATCTCAGATATTTAGAAAAAAAAAAAAAAAGTTTAACCTTTAATAGCATATTTTTTTCTGATGAAATTCCCCTCTCTTCCTCTTCCTTTTCAATAACACTAAAACCATAAACTGAAATAACATGTGGTATTGCGTAAGACAATATTGACAAAATTCAGTTCTACCAGTTCTATTAACTGCTAGCAATTCCTATCTGCAACAGAAACACAGAAGACAAACTTATCTCAATAGGAGGCTGCACAGAAATTGTTTACTCAATTGTTATAAAATTTAGTTTTTTAAATTCAGTACTATTTGCACAAGTAGTATTTACAAATCATGATGTCCCCTCACAATTTTCCTGTGTATAGAAAAACTGTGTGATATTTGAATATATCTCCGAAGTTCTACCATTTTCTGATGTATTATAAATTAAAGTGTAAATAGCTTTACCTTTGAAACAAGAAGTGAAATAATTTCTTTAACAGTTTCTTCAATCAAGTCATCTATTTTTGAATGGTATTGTTGCTGTAATTCAAAAGATAAGAAAACATTAGCATGTATATGAGCCCACACTTTTGTCATAAATCATAAACAGTGCAAAGCTGATAACCCTGCCAGATCAGATTTACTTAAAACTATCATTTTGAACATCAGAAGAACAAACCCTTGAAAATGATCCACCCAATCAACAGTTTCTTACATTCTGTGGTGAAAATTTTCCCATGTACACTGTTGAGTTAAGCAGCTAATAGGGTTATTATTTAGATGAATTGAGTTCTTATACTTATTCAGGCGAAGGAATGTGAAGGATAGTTTTTGTCTTCTCCTATATAATTAAGGTGGCCATGTATTTTTTTCTAAAGGGTTGGTTTAGCTGGAGAAGCAAAAAGACTAGAATAAGATTTAATTAATACAGCATTTCTTGTCTGACAACTCTCATTCAAAAGTTATTTTAAATGTCCTCTAGAAATAAAATGAGCTCCAATTGTTCATCCTGAAAGAGCCTTTCTGTTAGCACAGTGAGCTTCAGTTTATACAAATCTTACAATATGCTCAAGCAAGGGCAAAATTAAAATTTCATCAACAAAACAGAATAGATGGCAACAAATTAATAGGCCATAGAAGGCATAATAAAACAGAATTCATTCTCCATAGAATTTTTCTTTTTCTTTTTCGTAAAGAAGGTGCCTTTAAATAAATGCTTTTAAAATAAATCCGAAAGACTTTTTAGATAATCCTACCAAGCTCTGTTCTGAAATTAACGGGAACTAGGGATCCCATTCTGTCAAGGAGGCACATCAATTTAAACAGTAATTCTTCCTTTAGAAACACTTATCTGACAGCAAAGATCGTCCCCAATAGCCACTTCACAGAAAATGTGACTTGTAAAGACTAACCCTATCTTCCTAGTTCAAGGCTACTTGGAACAGCTAACAGCATAATGCTTGGAGTAAAAATACTGAGGTCAGTGTAAACATTATAGCCCAACTTAGCAGCTGCCAGCTGAATAGTTTTTCAGAGCTCTAAGTTCTTAAAGGCTATTTTTCATCTGTTTCAGAGTTTGCTATGCAAATCAAAAGATTAATTCTGATCTGCTGAATATTTTTAGGAATGATTTTCTAAAAAGCACACATATTGAACTTGGATTTTAATTAAGAGAGAATAAAAAACATGAGATGTGTTTGCCCACATATATGTGTCTGCTACAGGTGCTAACACGAAACGTAAATTTTTGCTTTTAATTTCTTTTAAAGTTTAAAAACACTTGAAAAATGTAAAGACACAACTCAGACAAACAGCTGCGGTCACACTGGAACGTAAAAGAGCATATTAGAAATACATCAAAGAACTTTCTAAATTTTCATATATATTATATTCCAACCATATTAATGTCTTGACCAATAAAATATTGTCTTGATCTGCTAAGGGGTCTAATCACCCCAAACGTGTGTGACGTCTGCTGCCTACAAGTTGTCAGAAGGCAATGCTTTCTTACTCCCTGGAAACCATAAACAATTATCCTCCCACTGATGGAGGTCCAAACTATACATACTCCTGAGATCCATAAAAAATCAGTTGTCCCTCCCAGAAAGTGTCTGCAACTTTTTCTCCACAGTACATTAAATTAATGGATCTATGTATGTAAGATCAGTCCCTATATTTCTGTGTGGTTTCTTTTCTTGTATTTTTGTCTCTTTTTTCTCACCACAAAGCAAATATAATTTTGTCGAAATGGAGTATAAACAGTTACTTCACTTCTGAACAAGGCAAAAAAAGAACTGAAACAAGCTTTTCAAAAACCACCACGAGGTTCCAAACCCATTACATTTCTTTAGAAATATTTTTAAAATTACATTAATCTGTTTTTTTCCCATGATTTATTTTGAAAACCATGAGATCATAAATACGCTAACCCACTCCTCTCCAGTGCTAATTCCCACTAGAACTGTCACCCTCAGCAAAACTAAACTTCAGGTCCTTGTGGAAGATGATTTGACTCTGGGCTTTAAGAAGGTGGCTGAACTTTGGCTCCTAGTGGACTGGCTGACAGTGCAGGAGGGATAACCCAGAGCAGGCAAGAGGAATGGCACATCCTGGAGAAGGGGGTTGTGCCATCTGCCTGCAGATCCTTACACAGGCACTGGTATTGCCTGTCCCCAAAGCAGCACGTGCACGTGTGTGTTTGCAGGTTACTGCTTGTATACACATG
Organism: Polioptila caerulea; assembly: GCA_013397295.1. Taxonomy (NCBI): domain Eukaryota; kingdom Metazoa; phylum Chordata; class Aves; order Passeriformes; family Certhiidae; genus Polioptila; species Polioptila caerulea. The sequence goes on from VYXF01001322.1 coordinate 1,399,807, forward strand.
AAAGGTGAAATGGCAGCTCTGACAAAGAGGTGATAGCTGTGGTTTACTCCTGATGAGCCTCACTGAGAGGTGAAAGAATCCAAAACTTTGTGACCTGGTAAGACAGGACACTGAGTCTGAAAAGGAGTGAAGACTTCACCTGGAATTGCCCTGGAGGTGAGCAAGGAAAGAACTGAGAAGCTGATGATCACAGTGACTGTGACTGTTGCACAGTCAGACTGAGAAGGAATTCTGAGGGCCTGGCTGACAAATTAATATTAAAAGCAATATTACCATTTAAAATAAAAAGTGGCTATTAATATTCAATGAAAAAAATGTAAACGAAAAAACAATGAAAAGACACTTACCCATTGGCTAGCAAACTGGTTCATGTCATGGAAAACCAAAAGGAAAAATAAAGATGACAGGGTATAACAGGAAAATGATGAGTTTCTCATTGAATTAGGAAAAAAAAAAGACAATTACATTGAATATGCTCACTTGAAAAGATTGGCCAATGAAATGAAGAACACAGTATAGAAATGCAAAAATCAACTGAAAAAAATACATCCAAATAGTGTAATTGCAAAAGTGCCTAAAGCAGACATACATTTTTTGTTGCCAAATTCTAAAAAATATTTTTACTGTCTCTCTAAAATCAAATCAAGCAAATTATAAACCAAATTACATGTTAATGCATTAGCACAGAAAGAACAGTTTAAATTTTTTTCTGGTGGTCTCATGAACCTACATAGCATACCCTTTTCATTTCACAGATTATTCCTGCTGAGAGTGACAAGACAGGAGTGTGGCAAGTCAGTGAAGATTATCTATCCTTCAAAAGCACATCAGTGCTCCACTGTGGAGTATCTAAAGGCCTGGCAGCAGACTACTGCCAAAACAGTCCCTGTCCTTGGAGAACAAATGAAAAAAAAACATTAAATTACCTAATTATTTCTTGCCTCTATTTTCAGCATATTCCTAGGCATGAATGCTGGGTCTATAATCCATTTAAAACCAAACCTTAATAAACTAAAACCTGTCTGCAAAGGACAATATTTTGGCTCTATTTTACAATTACAAAGGAATCCTGAAGTGGGCTCTTTCTGTTGCAACCCACAAGAAATTCCTGGAGGGGCTATGAGTCAAGAAATCCTCTGAATGTTCAGCAGACTCATAGGTCAAAGAAATTACAGAAGCACTCTGTGTGCTCTCTGGGGGAAGATGAGGGGTTGTGTCTCGCATGATGCTTCTAGGGATCAGCCTATGCACACTTTGGTACCAGCTGAGCCATGTGACGCATCTCACTTAGTTTGAAATTAATCTAAGGACAGTCTACAGTAGGAGATGTTTCAGATCTACAAAACATAGGAATTAAACATACAAAATTCCACTTACCTCTTGCCCCCCATCCAGTATGCAGAGTTTAGCTGTCTGTTTCTTGGCGTCAACTAAGACGTTAAACATTGTACACAGATAAGAAGGTATACGCAAGTCTGTTGATTTGTTTGTCTTTTGCAGCTTCAGTTCAAATGCAATTCTTGTTCTGTTTATTAAAACACAATGTGTAATATGAGTATCTCTGATAATTCTGGACGACTACTGTAAACATGCATAAATATTACTGAACATGTTGGCTTAAGAATATACATATGCATGAGAACATTTTAGAATTAAAGTCCTGTACATTCAGAATATCAACCTTTCAATAAACAATTGCACTGATGGTAATCTCAAGGTTCTGCACTTCTTCAGTGACTCCAGTTCAACAATAAAATATTAGCTTCTTGCTTTCTAGATAAAAATATGATTCCTTGTGTTTTATTTAAAGCAATGAAAATACCCCTTTTTTCCCAGCTTTTCTATGCTAAAATGCAGTTTATTGTATAAAGTGCTTGCTTCTAAGAAATGTAATGAAAAAATCCTCTTCTGGCTTTAACAGAAAGAGAATTTTAATACAGAAAATGAGTTTAATATTAAAAAAATATTAATATTTGTATTGAAAATTAAGACAAATCAGGAGATACATAATATAAACCTCCTATTTTCTTCTCACATCAATGCAAATAAGGAGCAATGTCACTGAAATAAACTATAATTCAACATACCTAAAGATAAAATATTTTATTTCCGCTCTTATTTTTAAATGTGGGTACCAGAAATTCACATAATATTTTTAGAAGATGGGAAGAGAAGAATTCTATTTCCTTTAAAAAAATTCTTAAGATCATATTAATACCACAAGAAAAGTTTTAATAGAAGAATTTAATCATTTTTTACAGAGTTGCTACTCTAATCTTTATTACCTGACATACAGTATCTTTGACCACACAAAAAGATAGTTAGTGTATTAAGACTGGTATGTTACATCTTAAGTTTAAAACATTTAATATATTTTATAGTCCTGTTGATAAGATAGTAAAGTTTCTTTTTCTTTTTCTGGCTCAAAATCCATGTATTAGTAGCACTGAATCTCTTTGTAACTCTTTCTATGTTTTTTTTTTAGGCTAAGATCATACTAACAGTCTTCCAGTCCTTTAAGATTTCACCCTTTTTCTAAGATTTCTTAGATAACTGTAATTGACTGAGCTTCTATGCCAAATTCTTTAGAACAGATGGCTTACTTAAATTTTAGTGTTTCTTACCTTTCTTTATTAGAGCTTTAACATTTATTCAATCCCCTGTATCATTCCCCTTTCATAAGCAAATAGAAAAGTTCTTTTAAATGTTTCTGGTTTTTTAATCATGATTTCATCACTCTAGCTCAGCAACAGGCTCATATCCTTAGTATGAGGTACTAGTTTTCCCTACTGTGTTTAGAGAAAATAATGCAATACTATGTAATCTGTAAAGATTCTCTGCTTCTTTAGACTTTCTTATTAATAACGTACATTTTATGATTAACACAATTAAATTATCTACAAAATATATTTCCCTCCATTCTATTTTTTAAAAATCTGTATTTTTATATGTCCACATTAAGCTTTCTGAAGGACCTAATTGTAGATCTCTGTAAATTTTCTAGAAATAAAAATATTTCCTCTAAACTCAGCAATATTTACTGAAAGCTATGGCAGAGGTCTTTTCAGATCACTTATAATTAATTTAAAAGGATATAGCAATAATGCTATGATACAGCTCAAGGAAAAACAGCATTACATTTTCTGTAATTTTCAGAAGTTTAGCACTTTAAAACTTAGTTTCACTAAGTTTGCCTATCAGCCTATCAGCCAGCCTTCTTTTGTTAGTTGTATAAATGCAGAAATATCATACACTCTATAGTTTTTAATATATTTCTAAGAGATAGTTCTCTAAAATTGATGAATTAAATAATACTACTAACTGAACATGAGCAATAATGTAGTAAAGGGGAAGGGAAATGTGCAAAAAGAGAAAGATTTCCTCTAGCAGAATTCTGAGTTCTTTTAATATTTGCCAATAATACGGAATAGAAAAAACAAATTTGATTTATTCACTTCCAAGCGTCTATTCACAACAGATAGAGAAATTCTCCTTGGTATTTCCTAGAAGTTGCCAAATTGCTGATTGCTGGATGCTGGAAATAAACACAAGTCATGATCTCTTTAGGACTGCTCTGATTCCTGTTACAAGATTCTGGTATAGATACACTTCGGCAAGCCAGCATGACCCCTCCTGTGTTAATTTTCAAATCTCTCCCAATTTTTAAGTGATCATTTTGACAGCACCTTTTAACGCAGGCTTCTATCATGTCAGTGGCCATGAGTTTAAGTCTCTGCTCTAAATGGTGGGCAAATTCTGGTTCTGGCCAGTGAAGATCAAAAACAAACATCTGCAGAGCATCCAGTTTCCAGAAAAGATCTTCTGATGTAGCTGATCCATTGCTATAAGAAACAAAACAAAACAAAGCCCCCAAGAAACAGAAGATAAATGTACAGATGTCTATCTCAGTTGCCACATAATTAAGGTAATAAAATTTCCTTATCACACCACCTTCCTCCTTCACTTTCCTGTATCTTTTAGCACAATTGCTCTTACTTCAAAAAATATGAAAATGATAGTAGGAAACTTAAAATATATTCCCTTAGGGTGAAAAAAAGTGAATTATTTCCCATCTGTTAGCCTAGAAATATGTCAGGATTGGGAGGTAGATGGAATGTTGGGGAGCATGGAAAATGAAATAGCTTAAGTTTCAGATCAAGATAGGAAAAATATAGGGTACAGGAATGGTATGGATATTTGTGATACAGTGAAGATTTTGTGCATAAATTTTTTTGCCTCCATAACTCTGGTAGATAAGTCAATCAAAGAAATGAGGATGTTAGTAGTAACATTGTAAAAGAGATAACCTGACAAATGCTCATGACCTTGATAAATGCTCATGAATTCTAACTGAGGGAATAGCATCAGATCCGTGTGGGGAACAAAAAAAAAAAAAAAAAGAGAAACTATTTAAAGAAATTTGTGTACAAACAAAACCAGCGGATTAATATGGCTCTATGCCATCTCAGATTGCCCATGTTTTAAAGTTCTTCCACTCTGATTTGACTGCTAAATTTAAATACAATTGCTTGTGATAAAATGGAACAACTTAAAGCTAAACTAAGCAGTAAGTTCATTTACACTTCCACTGTCAATACAGATTAATTACATTTTCATGGTGTGTTGTACTGCAGTGCCTGAGTTACCATTTAAGATTAGTGTATACTATGCAGCGTTGAATTCCAGGATGTGACACAAGCAACCAAAACTCAGCCTGACAGTCCCAATTCAAATCCAAACAGTTTAAATATATCACTACTATCATTTTGTTACTTCTGCCTCATGACTAAAGAACAGAATTATCAAAGTGTTAAGTGACCCCAGCTCTCATGGAAGGAATCAGTGAGCACTGATTGCGCTCAGGACCATTTGGTTCAGATTCAGAACCAAATGAAACAACAAAATTAGACCTCTAACATCTGACCACCTAACGCAGCCCTCAGACAGGAGCACCACCACAGGGTCACACCGGGCTACCCGAGGCAGTGGGCAGTGAGGTGAATTAAGGCCCAGCTCACCCTCAGGGCTCTGAAGCGGCTGCAGGAGCTCTGCTTCAGTGTCTCACTGATCCATGCCCTTCACACACACCCACGTGCCCCTTGCTCCTCTGCCCCAAGGCCCCCACAGCCGGCGCTGCCATCGGCGGTGTCGCCTCAGAGCCCGGGGCGGCCCGGGCCGGGCCAGGGCACAGCCGGGAGGGACAAGCCCAGAGCGGGGGCTCCTGCCCAAGCCCGCAGGGACAAGCCCAGAGCGGGGGCTCCTGCCCGACGGAAAGGCTGTCCCTGAGCCACCAGCTCTGCTCTGAATGCTGCAGGCTATGCCACGGTTCCAACGCGGTGCATAGCAGGCTATTGCACAGCTCCAACACACATTTTAGTTTAGGCTTTTTCGATATTATGCATCTTTTCACCACTTAGGTTACACAGTAGCTGTTAATTTTGCATTGTGGTCCTGAAAGAAAGCAGCAGAAACAGGAAAAAGGCCCATGGGACTGCTAGGGTTACAATTTGCACAGGGGTTCTACCTGTTGAGGGACCACTTTCATGCATACTAAGTTTAATTAAGGAATAGAAAGAAAAAACAACCAAAGCTTCTAGAAAATTTACAATCCTTTTAGACTGTTTTTTAAGTTATATGACCAGCAAATATTGAAGATACGATTGCAACTGCAGTGAGTGAAGCTGTAGAGGATTTGTTTAGACCTTATCTGATTCAAAAGTGACTAAATCAAGTTTTGAGATGATTAGAGTAGAATAATAAGACAAATCATATAGGGAGAGAAATGGGACAATCTCAGTATTTATATAACTTGATAAAAACACATATTTCCTAGAAAACAAGCCAAACTTTCTCAAGAAACAAAACTAATCACTTTCATCATCAGATCATAAAATTCAACTATTTTTTCTTCTCCCATAGTAGTTTCTTTTTCACCTGATGGAATTCCAAAGGAAATTCTTTAAGACTCAGGAGGACTAATGTATTCATAATAACATAAATGTATGCTCATGCACATTTACTACTTTTTTATTACTATATTGTACTAGTCACTTAATTTTGTTTAATTAGACTACTAAATAAAATTTCACATTTATAATAAACGTAATAACAGGGACAGGTTCATGTAAGAATTCATTCTGTGAGAAATGCTAATTCATTTGTTCTCTTTTCACATCATTTTGAGTTTTCATCCTACAATTTTTTATTCAGCATTGTCTAATTACATTTGAATTTGACTAACATGTTATACTAATAAGATGAGGAAAAAAATTAAGTGCTACAACAGAAATTGTTTGTTCCTGGTTCATACATTCAAACACAAATGTCTAATTTGTTTGCTAAATGGTGCAAAAGAAGAGCTAAACTCAGATTTTACGTCTTCCTGGCACAGGAAAAACTCCTGCATTCAAATCAAGACTGAATCTGTATCCATAATTTGAGAAACACTTTTTTTTTTGAAGGAACTGGACACATTCTTGGCTATTGAAAAGTTCTTATTTATATATGTGCATGGTAAAGCTGCTTCAGTCTATAGAAGGGAATAATATTGCTCTACCAGGAAACTGAATTGACATTCTTTCTTTAAAAGCTATAATAGTTATCCATAGTTTTAAAATTAAGCACAAATTCTGCTGCTTTGCTGGCCAAAACTTAACCTTTCAGGTACCGTCTAGTTTTCCATTCTTATTAATCAGGTGATGGCAGTAAGAGAAGGTTACCAGGGATTAAAAGAGGCAAATATTATGCACATCCTGTCATATTTCTGTTTATTTTAATGGAAATTTAACTTTGCATTTGGTCACACTTTGACTGGGAGAGTGAACCAGGTATCTCCAGAGGTCCCTTTTACATTATTTTATGGTTTTATTGAACACAGCAAAAAAAAAGATCCAAGACAAAATGTTTCTTCAAGAACCTGCAGCATGTCAAATCTAGGAGTTGCATGCAGCCTCCTAGGCATGCAGCCTTAATTTACTTATCCACTGAGAACTGAAAGAGGCAGCTTCCCACTGGGCTTGCCAGGTACCTAAGCAGTAGCAATTAGTCAAACAGTCCACTAATAAAGTACTCTGGTTGCAAGATACTCCCACACATGACTTCAGAGTAGATGTAGAATGAATAATTTCTTGCCTACATATGAAACTCCATAGGGTGGCTTGGGATATGAAAATATAAATATTAAATATTATCAATCAACCAAAACATTCAAAAGCACCTGGTTTAAATTCTTCTATAATCTACGAAGGACAGGGATGGCAATTTTAAAAATTACTGCAATTTTTCTTCTTAAGGCTACTACTGAGATTTTTAGGTTACTACCCACTACTGTTTTGGGAGGACCACTCACAAAACACAGCACAAGCATTGCAACCCTTGTGAACCCCCAGCTTGTGAACTCTAGGTTTTCATTCTTTATGCTGCCTCAAAATATATGTTCAGGACTCAGAAAATCAGTTGAGAATTTCTTTAACAGAACAGGATTTTCAATAATTTCAGTGTCAGTTGCACTCAGCCCCATCTCTCTACTTTTCACCAGCAGATGAGGCAGAAGGATGGAGCAGAACTTTTGTAAGCATTAGTTAGTGTAAAGTCTCTCAAAGATGTTGGGGACAGAGCTACTCCATGAATTCTCTTAGTACAAAAGTGAGGTAACCTAAGGATCAAGCAACCAAAACAAGTTTCTTGAATCTTCTCTCTTACTGCATATTAGTATTTTTTGAAGGAAAGAAATTTGCCCCACAATATAAATTTGTCTTCCAGAATGCTCAATAGGACCTAGCTATTCAAAACTCCTTGCTCCATAGACAGCAGATTAGCCAGATTTCACTATGCCATCAGTCTTATGGCTATACTTTTAAATACTCATCCTTAGAAATGCAGGCTATGGTCTCCTACCACTTTTCTGGAGGTAAGCTCTAGGACAGGAATGTGTGTGGCACTGCCACCCCTCAGAAGAGAGATGTAAGATGGCCTCCTGACTCATTCAGCACTCACAAACACACAGAGAGGTGCAGCACAGGAGCTCAGACAAACTCAGACCAACTCCCTCTATATCACTGCTGGAGCACTGTGACTGCTCCAGCCTTGTCTATCTCGTCATTCACAGCTGAGCCACAGCAGGAAGAATATAGATGACACATTTCCTTTGATGCTGCTTCTTCTGGGTGGAAGACAAGACAGGACTATTCTCCTATAAGCATATATCTTATTCTAGGTTTCTCCAGCCTTGAATTTTCCTGAAGCTGATGTTTTAGACTGGCATCAGATAGCAACACACTCAGGTGTGTATCTACAATATTTCTGGTTAGTGATGCTATGCCATGTCTGCACTGAATAACCTAAACATCAAACCACAAACAATTAAAGTCACCCACATACGTAACTTAAAAGCCAAGTACAGAAAATGCAAAAAAAATTGCATTCAAAATATGAGGAGCAATTTAAAATAGTATATTTGAGTTAATCAATAAGTAAGGAAAAACTCATTGTGACTGATGGAAGACTTTCACAGTGTATTCAAACATTTCTGTTCTTTAAACAAAAAAAACTTTTGCTCTTTTTTCTATCTTCAGCAAAATGGAAGAGTAATTCACAGAGCTCTGCATGTCTAGCCAATGTGTAATCTGAGTTACCTTCTCCAGAGACCAATCAAGAAAAGCAGACTACTACTCAACAATTTCCCCTTTTCATATCTCACTTTCCAATGCCCAAAAAGAAGCAGAAAAAAGATAATGATCTCTCTAAAGGTGGTTATAAGTAGCATATATTTACTGCTCCAAAACAAATGATCAAGGAAAAAAAAGGAAACAATTAATTAAAAAATATAAGCAATATTTGCTAGTAATGTTCAAGAGAGCTGTAGCAACTTTAAAGTGAAAATTGGGAAAATCTATTTTCATCAACAAAACACACAAATGGATGCCCCATTGTGAATATATTTTCACTTCTTTCTCTTCAGCAAAATTTTGGGGTAGGCACATAATAGCTCTATTGAATATGAATATGCTTAAACTAGGTTGAGAGCATGGACACAAACATTAGTAACATTTGGAGAACAATAAATCTCTTTCTATTACAGATAAAAGAGACACAGGACTTCAGCAAACCTTTAACACAGTTGGCTCACAGACTACTCATTCTCATTCTTTTTGACTCTAGGTTCTCCATTGTGTAATTCAAACTGATAATAATTAATTGGCCCAAATCATCATTTTAAAAGAGAAAGAGGAAAGTCCAGCAGAACCCTGTGATATACAGTCATCTTGTTGGATCATCAGTTTTGGGGCCAGAAGGAGGGAGCACAGTGAACTGGGAAAGAAAGACTTGGAAGAAGCAGTTGAGAGAAGGAGTCCACTTGCACTCCTGAATTAGATGACTCTGCTGACTATATGTATAATTCAGTGTACCCATCTAGTCCATCTGAGCTGGGGTGTTCATCACATTGAAAGGGAAAACTGTCAGGAAGCTCTGGGTTTTGCTTAGCAGGTGTTAGAGCAAAGGCATTGGGTTACTCTTTGTTGAAGAACTTAACTAGTAAGTGTGTTCTCCCTGAAAAAGATGGGATGGGAGAGGAGGGAGAAAATAAACCCCTCCTCCTTTCTCTTACATAATAGTGAAAGTGACCCACTTCCTCTGCCAGAAACTGTATCAGGAGGAAAAATAAAACTCCTTAGCATGAGAGGAGGGACAAGTGACTTGTAGTGCTTTTGTGTATTTTTTTTACCCAAATTCATGTTGCTTTTTTTTTTTAAACCAAATTCATGACCATTCTGAGAATTTGCTTGGCCCTTCAGTAGAATGCAGATAGGCTGATTGTTAAAATACTGCCTGAATTCCAGAGGTATTCAAAGGTAACTTAATGCTGCCAGCAATCGAGACTGTCAATTCATACACATTTTATAAATATAACCTCAAACCTCTATGTTTTGGGGAAGGAACATGAAGACATGCCTCCATCAGAGCCAGCACCATGGCAGATCTCTTATTGAATGCCGTGTGGGGTGGCTGAAAGGGGATGATGGCCTTACCATGGTCACAACTGCAGTAAGAGACACTGCTCACCCCTACTTCTCTTGAAAAGCAGCAGAGTGACAGCTGGGTCTGCTGAGTGTTTTCAGCATGCCAACCTCACTGCTCACCAAATGCTATGAAAACCTCACTGGTTGGTTTAGGATTTTATGCACACTGTGTCAGATTTACCATGAAATTAAATACAAGAACATGTGCAAGGGGGATGAGCCCATGGCTGAATTTTACTATACCTGTATGTGTTTTGACAACAAAGTCTAGGAGTATTTGGTGCACCAAACCTTTCATTTAGGAAAGATCTACCACTATAACTCCTCAACCAGAATCTATATTAATTAAAAATTCAGTATTCAAAATGCATGAAATTTCATCTATACAATTTATTTTTACTGGATGGGGCTGCTAGAAAGCAGACTACACAGCACATCCAAGATTAGCAACTCTTAACTCTGAAAGCTGTTCTTTAAAAAAAAGTGACCTTTGAAAACCTGGGGATAACAGAAAGGAATTTGAGTACCAGAAGGCCAATTAGTTTGTATTCAAAGCTGAAATGACTTGCATAAGCACATCAGGAGAAACCTAGCATTACTATAGTAAACACAAAAGGTACCAAAGCCAAGGATTAAGAGGAATTCTGTCACTTTTTAGGGGAATTAACAGCAGAACAACAATCATAATACTCCCTTTTTACAAGGAGCCTCATGAAAAATACAAGGGATAATGGGTTCGAGTTACTTCTGGGGAGTTTCTGATTAGAAAGTAGAGGACATTTTTTACAATGAAGACAATCAGCCATTGGAATAATCTGCCCCAGAGGAAATGGTGGATCCCTCAACATTGCATATTTTAAAAATTTGTGTGGACAGGGTGCTAGGCCATCCTAGACCATGCTTTTGCCAAGAAAAGTTGGATGAGATGATCCTTGAGGTCAATTTTAACATGGTATTCCATGATTTTATTGACAGATCTTTTTATTGCAGAAATAGATCTAATGCTATTTAAGAGTCAGTCATAAAACTTGAAAAGACAACACTTGTCTTGAAATATTATCAACGAGTGTGTTTTGAATGTGTGTTTTTTGAAGTCTTTCACATTCATGCTTTTCTAATACAACTTTTGCTAAAAGAAGGTTCTTGAGCCTTTCTCTAACACATATTAATGTGTCCTCACACAGAAATAAGACCTGTAACTATGGGAATATTTCCCCAGAGCACTGAATATTGGGTAAAAATCAGAAAGAAATAATTTTTTTTCAAACAAAGAAAAGGTATTCTATTCTTGGTACTTATTAAAATTCTACTGTTTTCCTGTAACATGGAAATTTAATCTGCTGACAATATTCATAATCAATGACTTTCAGAACCAATAAAAAATGAGTTAATCAAACCCATGCAAAAAATATAATGGGCTGCCTCATTTTACAGAACTACAATCTAAAATCAATCATCCAAAAGGTCAATAATTCACTGCTTATTAATTCAAAAGAGTCATTAGGTTGTTTAGAGTATTAAACATCGTTCCTGCTATGACAGACCTTTGCAAAGTTGATTTTCTAAGTTATCAGGTTTAAGACTGCTACATTTTAATGCACTAGAAAGCGCAACTCGCTAACAGTCCATGCTTGGCTCACTCCCAAGAAACAACAATTTCCAACTAAGAGAGGATAAACACCATGCAATCCAAATACAGCTGCACAGAACACTAGCAAGGCCATGCAGAGCTGACATACAGTCAGAAAGTTATTGAAGAATACACACGTGGAGTCATACAAAGAAGTCATCCAGGTTGGTGTAGTAAAGCTAGGTATTTGTGGAAGATTAAGAGGCAAACTTGGAACTTTTGGAAGAGCTACATTAGGAAGACTGTTGGTGATGCTCCTGTGAAGAAATAAACAATGTAGGAATACAATAAAAAATAGAATATTTAGAGGATAACAGGGGAGAACCCCTTATTAGACAGAAATCTATAGGCAGGTGCTTTGTTCAGATTTTATAACAAGCACTTACTTGACAGGTTGCCATGACTCTTGTTCAAGACCTCTGTGAATGGACTGGGCAATTGATGATTCCATGAGATCAATGTAGCGGACGACCATGGGAACAAAAATTTCTTGCAAGTGCTTGTGAAACTTTCCATTGCACAAAAGTGCTTTAAAAAACAAACAAGAGACAAGAATGTCAGACCTTTTGTTATTGGAAGAAGTGCATCTTAAAATTTTTTAGTACACAAAGGCGTTATAAGAATAAGATCTAGCTTGTGCAGGAAATACAAGTCAGAATAGATAAATGAAGCATTCCATAATGACGGAGTAGAACATTTCAAACTGTCAGTGTAATGAAAACTCCATTGTTTTCATTTGTTTTGAAAACTAATGAAGTTCTTTACTGAACCAGAACCTTTTGGCATCTTCTTAAAATTAATAATATGCTTTACTGAATCTAAACATTAGCAATTTTGCTCATTGCTTCTACATCAAGATATGATAAAAATACCCAAACAAAAAAAAATAGTATTTGAATGCCATTCATAAGCAGTAGAATATTACCTACTCCACAGATTGGGTTTACTAGATGAAAAACTGCATACACATGCAAACTGAACATGCTCAAAATCTGAAAATTAGTTTGCCATCATCACAGCTTCTCCCTGTATTCCCTGAAGTGTTCTCTCAGCAAATGCTAACTCTTAACACACTAAAGTCCTGTCCCACCAAGGGAATATATGTTTCATGTTTTGAATGTGTCTGTGTTCACCCTTTAATCTAGCACTGTTATTAGGACCTATAAGAATACTCCCATGTGCATATGGAAATTGTAGAAGCTCAGCCAAAGAGAGAAATTTTCATGACCTTGGCAACCTTCGTTTTCTCTCATCTGTTCTGTTGTTTTAAATTCTTTTGTAGGTTTCTCCTCCCACCTATTCCAGCATACAGGCTTCTTGTATGATTGGATGGGCATTAAAACCACATTTTGAGGAGGCTTCCTCCTCTTCCTAAGAAAAAAAGCCTGGATCAGAGGGCTCACCATGGACATCATCCTTTAAAATTACAATCCTTTTTGTTTTACCAATGCCACTCCATGTCTAACATGTCAAAATAATTTCTGTAACTTCCAGAAACTACTTTGCCTTCTATTCCTGAATGATGTCCAGCCCAAATTGAACCTGGGAGAGATGGAGGCTATGGGGAAAATGTGCCATCAAGTTTCTGTTCCCTATTGCTTCTAATATTGCAAGGAAGTGCTCTTGTTGCTGAATGTCTGGACACTGATACTTTTTTTCTTGAATACAATGATCTGAAAGCAAAAAAACTATTTTATTGATCATATCCTTGTAGATTAATAGGAAATACTGTATCAATCATGTTTACCTGAGGAAACAATATTATGTGATCATCTCTCTCTGGTTTTGTGTAACTGCCTTTCTTACTAAGAATTTTTAAAGTTTCAGCTAATTTCCCTCCACTTTAGACACAGAGGTGGAGATATCAGATATGTGATGTTTCATAAAAACAGGCAGCTAGGTAGCAGGCAGAGATTATCAGGGTTTCCACTAAGAAAAAGGCAGAGGTGTAGGATCATCTCTTTATTAAACACTTGAGAATCTACCCTTGAGGATACCTGTGAGTCTATTACAAACATGATCTATTATTTACACTGCTCCTCAAAATAATTGTTAACTAGTTAGTTCTGGCTTATTATTTACATATCAGGAGTTCAAAACTGTGCTACTTTTCTCTATATATAATTGTTTTATATATCTTAAAACTACAGCACCTTTTACCAGCAACAAAAATGGCTGAGGAGGATTTAGATATTAATACAAAGGTTGCACAGCAAATAGCTGATGAGCACTGCCTTTGAGAAACAAAAGCTTGCTGGTATCCATTTGCATTTTAGGCTGAGTTTTCAAGGCAACTTTGAGCTGAAAAATAACAACAAAAATACAACTGTGCCAATTAAATCAATCTTGCTGCTTTATAGTGAACCAGTAAAGAACTGCAATTAATCAGGCAGTCACAGTTAATTGAAGGGATAAGCTTGTAGTTTAGTGTTTTCTGAGCATACTGCAGAAATGCTCTGCTAGAAGCACTGCTCTGGGAATTACAGTAATGAAGCCTCATGGGCAGGAGAGTGACTTGTTATTTTGAAGCCAGCATGACATTTTAAGAAGTCACAAGCAATAAAGGTGTTCAACTTTAAAAGCTGAATAATTTCCTAAACATCATGACACCAGTTTTTACAGTGAAGTGAAATTTTCAAAAATTATGCTTAGACTTATTGTTACTTCATGGAATTCCCTCTGTATGTGGGTACACACTCACAAGAGAACTTGGATCAACAACTCCATGAGCATTCTGTTTTCCCAGGGTTCAGGTCATGGCAGCTCTGATTTACTCATCTGGAGATTTCCATCAAGGATTAATGCAGGGTAGGGAAAGAACTCAGAGCACAGGGATATAGCTGAGTATCATCATCAGACTCATGACACTCTACCCTACCATTAAAATTGATCTTGCCAAAAGGTATCACCTGTGCATCAAAGCAGATGGGAAATGAGAGATCCTTGAGGAAATGCCACACTTCAGATCCCTCAACTACCACTTGTCCTCAAAGTTATGTAGCTTCATTCACCATTGTCTTTTCAATATAGACACCCCATACCCTCTTCATATGAGCCATCTCATATTCACACAAGGAACAGTAAAATGAAAGCCTATGCTAAAGCAAGGTAATGCATAGTCAATTTTAAAGGAAAACATATTATGGGAACAGAAACAGAACTCCAGAGTAGATATTCTCAAAATATTGAAGAAGAAAATTATTGCATTTTTTTCCATATTAGGAAATAAAATATGACAAGAAAATATCAGCGATTAATCTAAAGTGTCGTTATTCAGTATTGGAATGAAGTTTCATTTCTAACAGTAGGAAATTAATCTACTGTGCTTGTGTACCACAGAAGCAGTGAGGCTTCTATTGCTTTTACTAATACAGGCACATCTTAGGAGTTACTCTGGAGTCAGCATGTCATGCTGTCCTCAAGAGCTTCTGCAGAATCAAAGGCAGGGAAGAATCACACGGATTAACATGAGTCTCTATTCCCTTGACAAAACTAGCACTCTGTCAGAAAGTCTGCAATTATCCTGCACTTCATAGGATTCTATGGAAAAGACAACTTGAATTTTCTGGTATATTTTTAAATCCAAAATAAGAAAGAGTCTATTTCAAGAAGGAAATATCCTTGAGGGTCCAGATTATATTTGTAGCAATTGAAATGCAACCAATGACATATGAAAGTTTATATTCCATTCATTTGTTGTTTATATTCTGCCTCCACAGAGAATTTCTTAATCAGTTAGTTAAATTACAGTAAAAATTGCAAGTGTCTCAATTTATATGGAAATCATCTTGTATTTTTACATAGAAAACAGATTTTAAAAGTGAATTTTAGAGGTTTACTTTGTGAAAGCAAGGTTAAATTTTTTTTAATCTTTACAAGATAGAGTGACATAAACAGGTTATTGCACAATTTACCTCTGTGTAAAAGTCCCATTAGGAAAAATGATTGTTGGATATTCTGGAAAGGAATAATGCAGCTTGAGTTAACTCTCAGTATCAGCAACCAACATATGTAGCTCTTATCTGAAGGCAGGTTATGATTTCAAAGCAGCTCCTAATAGGACTGAGTCCCTGATCTGAGTAAAGAGAGCCTCTACAATGAATGAGAAGTGTAAGGTTTGAGGTATTGGGGTGGGTACACAGTTTGCTCTGATTACCTGAAATCCAAGTTGTTTTCTAACTCTACCTGGTACAATAAGGTAGAGTACAATGTCATACATAAATTCTAGTCCAAAAGTGGTACACAATCTGTAACAAAGCAGGAAGGTGACGATTACATCTTTGGTGGTATTTGCCACTCCACTACTAGCAACAATGTGGGAAAAAATGTATCAGAGAATTCCTGTTTGAAGTCAATAACCATAACTATGGCAATGGCTTTCAAAAAAAATATCACTCAACATGCTGTTTTTCTAAATCAGCTTCATCAGACTCTCAGCCTGTTGGAGGAGACTGTGGCAGAGTTAGAGCAGGTGCACAGACATTCCACTGGGCAGGAGAATGAAGTTTATGAGTTACCTTTATCATACTCCTAGTTCTGACTGGTTCGTGCCACGGTAGCAATGCAATGGTGCTGAGCAATAGCACAGGACAGAGTGTCACTAAGTGATGCTTGGAGAGAAAACTTGGTGAGGAAATTATCAGAATACTGATCATTTTGCTCTAAAACAAGCAAAATAAGTAGACACTTCATCTATGGAGGCCTATGCCACTAAAAGATATTTCTCACACCCTGTTAAGTGAAGAGAAATTACTACATATCTGTCTTTTGGGCTCTAAATCCAGATTAGTCTGAATAATTAACTACAGAAAGTAAATTGCCCTCTGAAGCAGGTCCTTCAATTTATAGGCTCTATGGACAAAAAGTAACATGGCCATTACAGAAAATAAAGCACAGTCCTGGGACACCTATATTCTTCTTCCCTTTATGAATATCTAATTCTGTAAAAAGTATTTTTGCTATCATAGAGAGATATTGAGTACTGCTATTACTGTACAATCTGCAAAGCTTTACAGAGTCAAGAATAATTGTGCGTGGACAACAGCAACTCTGGAGATCGTTAAAATGTATATTTTAAAAGCAGCTACAATAATTTTTTCAAATATTTACAATTTGAAAAATCACAAGAAATTTATATTTAATCTATTAATCATCTCTGCAGTGAATGTAACTTTTAAAATCACTTTTTGTAGTTAGGTCTCATGAAAAAAACTGAAATATTTTACAAGATGGGAAGATCACTCTCCTCCCTCTCTCCATTTTTTGAAGTTCTCAGTTAGACTTAACAGGAATGCAATCACTGATGTACTCTTCCTTGTGGAACCAAGTCAGAAAAAAATAGAGAATCTCAAGGTGGCACAAAATGGGAGTCCTTCATGAAATAAACTAGAAGCTTCATCCAGGACTTCCCCATCCTCCCCCTCTTCATAAAAAATTATACACCGTACTGGAAAATGCATTTTTTTCTCATTGTTAATTGAATATTGACTTTGAAGTTTTCACCTTGAATCTTCTACAATGTTTTTTACACAGTGTAAAATAGCACATTCACTACTATTTGAATATACATGACTATGAATTTTCATATCTCAGAGGCTTTTTTAATATGCTTTAGTGATGTAGTTACAAAAATAGCTTTACATGCAAGTTTTCTTTAATGCTGTAAATGTAAGATTGTTTCTTTATTGTTAGGAGTTCTCTCATGTCAGGTTTATGTGAAAACTGATACATGCACCAAAGATTTAGAGCTCATTTAATGCTCTTGAGATAGAATAACATGCAGGTGTCAGTCCTCCGAATTTCAGTGAAGATTAACCTAATATGAAATATGGTGACCTAACTGTTCTTCATTTGAAAGAAGTCTGAAAAGTAATCTCTGATATAGCCAGAGAGGGAGAATAACCCAGTGGGATTTCCACCTCTTCATTTCCTAATGAGTTTTTTGATAATGAGAGGTGGCTTTGCCAGTCACTGTGGGCTCTATTATGGCTAATTTACTCCACTCTCCTTGTTAATTATTAACACTAGCCTTTTTATCCTCATGAGACCACATTCCAGTTTTTCCCTTTTTAGATTTTTTTTTCTAAATATATCTTTATGAAGGGGATAGTTTTTAGAAAAAGACTTTCACTTAAGGTAAAGTCAGAAATATTTATTTTACCTTGTAAGATGGTAAAATTGATTATATAAGCATGGGAAGCTCTTGCTAATACTTTTAATGCAGTTACAAGGTGAAAAGTCTGTTAATTAAAGAATAAGCACTGAGATATGTTCCACTTGGGAATCACTTCTTGGTAGAATGGTCACTTGCCACTTGCTAACATGTCTACTGATTAATGGGTGACTAATTTCCATGGTTGCTTTCCAGTAGTTCTAGGAAAAAGTGTGTAATTCTCCAGATGGCTTTAACCTGCCAGAAACTGTCATTTAATATATCTATTACCATTAGGGAATTACTGAAATTGGTATACAGGTATGATATTTCATACAACAGTTGTTTCATGTCCTTCAGTTAAAGTTTTACAATACTTTTAATGGTTGCTTTAACACAAAAGTTTTCATAAAATGTCTTTCTTAAGCCTATTCTAGTAATATAGCATTTTTATCTGTTTAATCTTTTAAAGAAAGAAAAAGCAGCAACCTATCAGCAATCTCTTGCATATGAGGACAACCCTTGTTTGTTTCTAACACTTCTTTCAAGTTGGAACCAAAGCTCAAAGGAACACAAATGTCACAACAATAAAGTTAAAACTAGTGTCACCAATCCTTCTTTTAAGACTACTGTAAAATACCTACACAGTTTTCAGAAACCAAAGGATTGTCTTAAGTGCATGTAACATCACAACTAGAGGTGTGATTTCTAAACTGAAAATGTATGATGGTGGGAAAATAGCCTGAATATCCCATCTGAATATAGGCTTCAGATTTTTAATCTGGATTTTAGATGATCGTGCACCACTTAAAGTGGTGCACAATCTCCCTTTCAGGAGTCTAGCTCTTCTGAGATCTGCACTAAGATCAAACAATTCCTGCAACCTTCTCAGTTGCCATCATAGCAATTTTAATAAGATTCTGAAGTTGCAGTTGGCCCAACAAAGGATCCAAACAGAATATTTGTTATGTAAATTTTATTCTGTTCATGCTAACACTACTATACCTTTATAGACATAACTAGTGTGAAAGTAGATTAAAAGGCTTAGAATGAAATATAAACTACAGCTTTATTTAAGCAATATAGATTAAATGCAAACTATCAATACCTCCTATACTACTTGTACATAATTGATTCAAAACTGAGTAATTTATGAATACCAAGTGGTTAATGAATAAGGACTGAAATGGTGCAAGGATAGAGACAATCCTGTTCAGCTTGCAGGAAATGGAACATCAGGATATGCATCATAAAAACAGGCACTGTCACTTTCATTTTGAGCATTATCCCATTTAGAAACATGGTGTGGGTACATTGAAAAATCTAATGCAAACAGTATGTAAATAAAATTAAGATCTTACTGTCATTTCTGAGGGCATTATTCAGCAGCTGGAAAAGTGGGAAGCTGTCCCAGGAGTCCTGTGGTTGTGCCTCAAGTGCTGAATCCATATCAACAGAATACAGAGACAAAAACTTCTCTGCATGCTCAGCCAACAATTCTGGCCACCAAGCGAATGCCTGCAAACGTGACAAAAGAGAATCACTAAACATGAGTAAAAGTAAAGACATGTTCTATCTATGGCAGAATACATCTGAGTGTGTCATGTCATCTCCTGCCTCATTTGGGAAGGAAGAATGGGCCAAGTGAAAAACGTGAAAACTTTGCATCAAAAAATGCAAGAAATCAAGCAGATTATTGTGGGAAAGGTGACACGAACAGAATAAGAATATAACACCAAAAAAACCAAAAAAGGGAGTATAAATGCCTGCAAATTTTTGCCAGAGAGCAAAGAAAAGCATGAAGGTCTCACCCTTGAAAAAATGAATATATATGTTTCTTTTGATTTCATTAAACTCTAAAGCAGATGAATTTATTTTAAAAATAAATCTTTATAAATACATTTTTAATTCATTTGGTAATAAAAAAGGATGGTTTATTGTGAAATTTTATTTCTTGAAGTCTGAGGGATTTTTCTAACAGCTAAAGAGTGATTTTAATTCCTATTTTTGCCTTAAAGATGTCAGCTTCTTCTGAGGAAGATATCCAGTTTTCCTTGTGCAAATGCTAGAAATCTTTAGAAGTTCAGTAATGCCAATACTCATTTTCTGTAACTTAACATGTTGGAACAGTTTTCTCTAGTAAAAATTTATATTCTTAGGCAATCCTTAAAGAAGAGAAGAAATCTGTGAAAAATATGATCAGCAAGTAAAACCAGCTCTTCATTAAAGACCTATAACTATTGTACCTTTTTACCGTCACATAAATCTCGGCTTTTAAATGTCAGCACTGGAGCTGAGCATTGGATCGGGGGAGCTCTGGTGATCCTGGAGTTAAAGATGAAGGTGGAGGGAGTTTATGAAACAGGATGAACATCAGATCCTGCTGAGAGTGTTTTGCTCAGAGTTTATAAGAACATCTGACAGTGAGAAATGCCTACACATGCAATAAAGGAAGATGACATTGCTTTCAAACTTACGCCACTCATTTTGAATATATAAGTTTGAATATTTTGGAGTGGCCAGCATGGAACATATGTAGCTTGATCTACACAAGAGCTGAGTCCCCCTAGCTTCAAATAAATTCACAGAAATCTTCACTTGCATTTATGAAATGTAGGCCCTGGGTGGTGTAGAATTACGTAGTCAGGTCTGAAAGGCATCAAAGAAAGATGATGTCTGTAAAGAGGTCTAAAAATGTGTTTTTGTGTCACGGACTTTCTGATGATTGCTTGTAGTTCTTTCTTACATGGGGCAAATGGAGAAATGATGAATTGGCAAAAGGTTTTAAAGAAATTCTGAGCATCCCCTGCTATTACTGAAAAGTACTTTGTGTGTACCAGTGGCAGCATTGAAGGATGATAACTGGCACCATAGTAAGGAGGAGAAATGAGGCTTCAAAAACTTTGGCAAGAGTTTCAAACTCAGTCTTTTTCATCAAACTGGAAGAGATTTCTTAGTAATGAACCTTGTTTATGGAGGAGTTCATTAAAGTAACAGATTCCTTACTCTAGAAAATAACTACATGAAAATAAAAAATGTATATAGGCACCTGCAGGGAACCCTTCTAAACAAGCAAAACAATTGTCAGAAAATTTTGCCAAAATTTCAAAACAAAGCAAAACCAAAACTAGAAAATGAGTACATTTTCTTTCTATTTTCTTCCTCATTGTAAATGACACTTTGAACTCAGACAGAAATTCTCCCGACTCTCTCAAGGGCTATGCATCATTACTTGGGCAGCAAGAATGAAGAATAGAAAAAAAAAAGTTAGAGCTAAATATAACAGCACAGTTGTTATAGATAATAACAGACTAAAAGCAATTACCAGTCAGTGACACACATTCCAGAACAGAAACATTGACTGAATTAAAGGAAGAATGGAGTTCTTAGATTCTAGAAGACACATAAATGTGGTTTTGCAACACCAGAAATCATCAAAACAGTTTATGCTACATGTTCAATGCACCGTTTCATGCTATGAGCAGAGCAAAACAATGCTTAGTTCATCAGGAATCACATACCTCTCTTCCCTTCGGAAATCCCCGAAATTTGTAAATGTTATGAATTAAAAAAAAAAGAAAAAAATCTAGCATTAAAAAATGTGATATATTTTACAAATTACTGATCCTTTTCGTCAACTGTAGCATCAAACACTGAACATTTGCATAACATTATGATGTGAAGTCACCATACTTACTATTTAAGGAATATTAATTGAGTAGGGAATGTATAATTTGGCAATCTTTTTCTCAGTTTTATTTCAATATTGAAATTCTGTATGTCCTATAAATTTCAGTGAAATTGAAAATGTATTACATGAATGAACGAAGGGGAAAATAACTTTAGCAATATCATTATTCTTTTCAAAGTACCTTAGATTAGATTGTGAACTCTTGCTGAATAAATTTTTCTGAAGGCACATGCAATATATTTACCCTTCTGAAAAACACCATATCTCTCACTTCAACTAAGTAGTATAGAAAGCAATCTTTAAACACAGATGCTTAATCACATATGTATGATTTGATCTGGGTTTTGTTTCTGTGTTCTTTTCCACAGAAGTCCAATTTTCTTACCGTCATACAGGTCCTCAAAAGAC
The DNA here is from genome assembly GCA_013397295.1 of Polioptila caerulea. Lineage (NCBI taxonomy): Eukaryota > Metazoa > Chordata > Aves > Passeriformes > Certhiidae > Polioptila > Polioptila caerulea. The sequence continues at coordinate 1,421,706 of VYXF01001322.1, forward strand.
AAAGACCACAATATATACATTTTATTAAGTAATCATTGCACTGTAACGCAGTGGCAACAGTAGTGTAAAACAGGACCTCCAGGGAATTAATTTCAAATCATCAAAACAGCTGTTTCTTCAGTATAAGATAAAACATCTATCACAAGTTCACACATGACAGATGTAAGCTAAAAACCAGATTCCACAGTGTGATATAAAACCAGATGTTTTGAATGATCATATTTTATAACTATATATACCAAATAATGTTTATCCCTTGGCATATTTTAAAAAATATTTATTGATTTTTTTGAGAACATTTTAAAAACAATGTCCTTAACCTTAGAAAACTGTATTTATTAATTAAATTTCAATAATATGTACAAGTGTATCTGGCCAAGTTAAGTTTTGTAATACCTTGACATAAGAGGTGCTAGAATTCTAGCTATTATGGTTTCTGTATCATGAAGCAAAAGATGAGAAAGTAAGAAACATAAAATTGTTTTATTTAATTTCTTCTACCTTACAATGCCGCTTTAAAAAGCACAAGTTTAAAAGCATACTTTTCCAATCGACAGAAGAGCCATGGGAATGAGATTACTATAAGTATCATTATTTTTATATCTAAAATCTAGATCTATACAGCATGATGAAAATTAGCATTCAGTTTTATTTTCTTTTTATTCTGAAAGTCAGGTGAAAAGCTGGAAGGAGAAACTGTATAAGGCTATGAATGTTTTCCATACCATTTCAGCACCTCCAGCACAAAGATGCTTTCTCTTTTTTATGCTCTTTAATTTTCATTTCTAAACCTACAGTTCATTCAAGTGAATTGAAGGGGAGTTTTATTTCACTTCACTTTACATAAGCTTCAAGTCTTTTATTCCTCTGTAAATGTGAGCTGCCTTAAACATATGTCAGAAAGTAAAACTAAAATGTTTCTTGACAGACTTGCTTCGCATCAAGGGACAGAAAATCTAGGAACAAACCATTTTCTATAGCAAATGAAATTACAGCCTCACCTCTGAATGATGCTCTTCATTTTGCTGCAATACTTCGATACAGAGTTCTGCAAGGTGAAGAACCTCTTCCAGTTTTCTTGCAGGTGTTGCTTGATTCATGGTCTCTACATGAATATGAAACGTAAACCAAAATTGTTTTAGTTACAAATACGATTTACAGTAAGAGAAATGATGTCAGAAACTAATGGGAATGGTGCAAACTGAAAAATTTATAAAGTAAAAGAAATTTCAAGTGTTAAGGATAATAATTTAATACACATAAACAGAGTTGAATGTCCAGATCACTAAAAAGAGAAAATAATTCACAAGACTATTAGATGCTCAACTTTTGCAATAAGGAAGTTCTTTTTCTCCTCATGACCATATATAATGACAACAGATAGTGGAGACCTTTTTTGTTATTGTCAGTACAATGTCTTCTCAGCAGATGACCCATTACTGCCATCAGCAAAATTCACACCTTTTGCAGCAGTTAAGAATTCTGAATGTTTCATCAAAAAAAGACATTTCATTTTAGGCATATTTAAAAATAAGAAATTGCAAACCACAATAATTCATACAACTAATTTCTAACAACTAATTACTCAAATAGCTAATTTTCCACCTGCTGTTAACCAGTAAAGGCAAATCTGCATTCTTTTCAGTACCATAGTGAAAAGTAGCATTATGAAATAAGGATCTTATAAAAGAATTAAGGCAAGCCTACTACAAATTCCACTTCAAAGAAGCACAAATGCAAAAGTTACAGATGACATGAGGCTCACTCATTCTACCCAGAAGACTTCAAAAAGAAAGAAAACAACAAAGATAAATTAAATGTAACTAAAATACTTACAGTGAAATTAAACAACAATTAGTTTACAATTAAATAAAAATCATAGAATTAGATTTCAGAAAGAATCACAGGAGATAAGGGAAGAATCTAAAAGAATTTTCTTTCAAACATATTTTGATCAGTAAAATAACTTGTCCAACTACATAATTTGCATTGTTTGGGATAACTTCAAAATTAGCTATTAGAGCTTGTTTACTTAATAAAGCTCTTGTTGCTAAGCATCAGTCATGGGATGATGGAAATGATGTACACCATAATCAGATATAAAGTATGGTCACATTAACCAGGTTTGCAGAGAACTTATAAAGCTGAAGCAAGGTCAGTGAGGGTTTCAGGAATTCTATTTTCTCATTTTTTGTGCATGTTTATGGATCACATGGATTGCAAATCATATGAATACACATCTTCACATGCAGAAAATTCTGCTGAAATTTCCTTCCCACTTTACATTCATCATTACATAGAACATTAGCAGATTAATTAAGCAATTCACATAATCTGCTTGGTGTTAGTAAGAATATCAATCTGCATGCAATAAATGTTTTTAACACTTAACATTTCAAGCAAGTCAAAGCAACATTATAGCCATTTTAAAGGCAGGTGACCTTGTCCAGCTCTCCAGCACTAACACACTAATGCATATTACAGTGATAAAATATATAGCTCTGATGCAATTTTTGAAGAAACACTAGATTAGAATCTCCAGCAAACATCTTCTTCAAAGTGACTAAAACCCCACATTGTTTTCATGCAAAAACTCAGCAGGAAAATTATTTATTGAAGCAACTACAAAGAATTTTTTCAAATCTTTTTAAAAGATACTGCATTACCAGATATGTTGAAATATCAAACACATCATATCATATCAACATATCAATATCATTTTTTTTCTAAAACCAGAATTTAGCTCAAGAGTTAGTGTAGGAACATGGGTCATGCACAAACCACACAACAGGCACAAAACTACATTCATAATGCCAAGATCACTGTTATCAATACTGTACTGTATTGCATTTGCAAATTATATACAGTACAATGATTATATGAATATAACAATAAAGATATTGAATCAAGAGAGATTACAGAGGATTGGTCAAATGCCTATTATTTAGGTTTTATATTAGAAAGACCACTATTGGATTCAGACTAAACCAGTGGTTTCTACACTTAACCTGGACTGAAACTGCTCTTTCTTCTAGTGGTCAGTGTCCTCCCCTCCCTGAACACAGCAGGTACAATTCATACAGATAATATACATCACTAGCTGTGTCACTGATGTTAATGAGTCTTTGTAATAAACCAGTCAGATTAATACAGAGCATGACTGGAACATCTGATTTCAGTATAAACAACTAATTTTGTTACAAACTCAGCCTGATCTTCATTACCTCACCACTAACCAAGTAAACAAAATAATTGCATTCATAATTGCATACATTCCTAATGAAACTAAATAAGCTGTAAAATATCCAAAAATTATATCCTAGAAGGGCTCCTCTAAATTATTAAGAAAGTAATTCTTATAATTATGTTGAATCTCATGTTGCATTTTTGCACTGGAATAAATTCACTTATTCCACACTTGCAATTAGCTAAAGATGGCCTAAAAATGGCAATTGAAAAGGTATCATTATCACTAGGGAGAGCAGGAGAAAAAAAGATTTAATGTAACTGTGAGATTATCCTGCTCCACCACTGTGATAAGATCACAGTGAAGAGAAATATGGTCTTGGGCAAGTACCAATTACATTGAACAAGGCATTAAAGAAATGCAGTTCTGGTCATCTGTGCTGAAGTGATCAGAAATGGAAAGGAAAGGAATTATTTTTGTTCTGTTTGTCTGAAGGGCATCATAAGCCTAATAAAATGAAGGATGGAAGAGAGGATCAGAAATGTTCACACATAGGCAATGTGAGAATACAGAACTCCCAAAGTGGAAACACTTGGTAAGGAGAGGATCTACTTTTGATCAGGGATGATGCTGGCAGAAGAATAAATCAGTCATGATAAATAATTTAAACAAGATGTTTTAAAGTTTTCAGTTATTGTGGGACTAATGTTCAGGATTTTTTTTTTTCAATAGGGTTAGCATGTTTAGGAGGAAAAAGAGTATGAAAACTGTAAGTATACCTTTAAATTGAGTATGGAAGAATTCTAATTGATGTTTCATGGCAGGAATGACTAAAAATGTGAGCTATATTAGAATAAATAAATTCAAATTTCATGTTTCCATAAAACTCTCCATGCTATTTACTAGTTTACACCTAAACTATTTATTACTAGCTAAAAATATGCAAATTATCCTTAATGTTTCTAGCTTTTAACAATATTTTTAAAATAATTATTTTCTTTAAAATCATTATTTTCTATTTCTTTGAAGATTTGTTCATAAGAAAAATGGCAGAGAATTGCACTCAGTCTGTACCCTTGGACAAATATGTCTAATTTTTTCTTTTGTTTACTTTTTCACAGAATAAATCAGTACATGCAATTTTTTTTGCATGATATAGTCTTCCCTATATTTCACTTAAGCTTCATCTAAAGCTTCCTTTTCCATATGTAGTTACCACACCAGCTAGCCATTTTTCTCTGAAACTAATGACCTTTCAAATTCTAGGAAATATGTCTTATGGATATCCACCATTCACATGTGTATATACACAAGGTGCTATGAAGTAATTTGAGAAATAAACAATGAAATATCAACTTTTTTTTTTTTTTT